>JARHVA010001134.1:3190000-3260000 GCA_037957365.1 Torreya grandis
TATTCTTTTATTAAAACTTTCATTTACAAAAGGTTCAAAGGTTAATTCCCTCCATGTAGAAAGTTTAATGATACCCCCAAACTTAGAAATTCCCCTAAATTTAGCATAAAAATCATTTTTTTGGGGCATTTTTTTAAAAAAGAAAGTGGAAATCGGCAATAGAGGTCAACAATAAAAAATTAGGCATTTTTATTTCTTTCAAAGCATTGTAAAATTATTGAATTAAATATTATGTGACATTATAATTTCATTAAAATTTCACAATAATCACAAGTTTTTAAAACTCAATCACAATGTTTTGTCATATATATGCTTCTAACTCATGTTTATAGGTAATGGCATCATTATTGAGTTACTGCATACAACACCTAATATATCTATAACAACAACATCTAGGCATCAACCCTTTAAATCATTAGGTTGAAACAAGGCACATGTACTCATATCCTTCCCTTTATTTACTTGTTCATTACAATTGCAAGGCATAAATCTTAAATGTAAAATTTCTGAGTATATAGTGAAGTTGTGTGCATATATAAGGAATTCCATCTAAGTAGGTACCAGTGATTGGATGAACATTTTTTAGTATTCTCTAGGTACCAAGTATCAAACTCTTTTTCATATGTTTATGTCTTTTTACTGTACCACTGGGTATATAGAAAGGATGAGCTTCTTCTTCATACCGATGGGTATAAAGGAAGGACACATATAAAGAAAGGTTTGGTATATCAATTTGATAGTATATAAAAAGGGAGACCTATAAATCTAGAGTGATAAGGAACTAATCCATCACACACAATCTTGATAATGGTTACACAATCTTCAAAAAAATTTCTGTTGGATTCATAACTTATCAAAAGTGACAACTATTCTTCTTGGAAAACAAAGGTCAAAACTCAACTAGAATTTGAAGAAATTTGGCCTATTGTAGATGGCTCCTACACTCAACATTAATTTTTTTTTAATGAGCAATTTAAATATAACAAAGCCAATCAGAAGGCAAAATTGATCATAATATTCAGGGTATCTAATGAAGTGCAACCAGACATTTGTGAAGTCCAGAATGCCAAGGATACTTGGTAAAAGCTCCAAACTATATATAAATCCAAGAATGAGAGCAAAATTTTACATCTAAAAAGTCAACTCCACTCTCTCAAATCGATATCCAAAGAAAAATTGGAAGCTTTTCTTGAACATGTTGCAATACTGAGGGTATCATGTCAATGCTTGGGTGAAATTATCTTAGATGACTCTCTTGTACCCATTATCTTGAGAGCTCTACCACCCTCATATAGGATATTTGTGACCACTTTGATTATCATATAATAGAAACCATGTTTTGAAAAACTTGTGAATATGTTGTAACAAGAAGAGTCTCTCATTTGTGGTCATCAGTGATATGAACTCAAATATTATTGGTATAATACCTTCAATAAAGGTTCTTTTAGTGGTTCTAAGTTCACTAACCAACAATCATCCCCTATGAGATGAAATAAACCACACGAACAAAAAAAGGGAACTTGGCAAAAGAAACCCAAAAAACAAGGTAATGGTTTTGAACAAGAAGAAAATGATGATGATGGACACTTCCAACACTCTGTTGATGTTCATGGAGAATATTATTCACAAAGTGACATATGGTATGTTGACTTGTGTGAAACCCAACATATGATAGGATGAAAAGATATGTTTTTGACATTGAAATATACACAAAAAAAAACATGTTTCATTAGCTGATGATACCTCATACAGTGTAAAAGGAATTGGTCACATTGCATTACATCTTGGCACACAAACCTATAGAATAAAAGATGTTTTATATGTACTTAGTTTAACTAAAAATTTATCATCAATCAATCAACTCTTGTACCACAATTTGAAGATTCACTTTGACTGTAAAAGTGGAAAGAAAATGTGTTTGATCAAAGATAAATCAAAGAAATAAAAAATTAGTACATGAGCATCCAATGTGAACCACATGTTTCAATTTGATTTCATTAAAAAAAATAATCAAGCACTCATGGCAAAGGACATAGAATTAGTGCAATTATAGCATATAAGATTTGGTCACATCAATTTTAAATATATCAACACACTCCACTATTATAACATGGTAAGAGGATTGATACCTCTTAAAAAAGATATAGACAAATGTCATGATTTCATAGCATCAAAGCAACATAGAGATCCATTTCATAAAATTACCTATAGATCTAATGTTAAACTTGATCTAGTTCACACCAATTTGTGTGGACCAATGAAATAGAGCCATGTTGGGTTTAAGTACTTCATGCTATTTGTTGATGATTTTTCTAGAAAAATGTGGGTCTAATGTGTGAAAACAAAGAGTCAAGCCTTTAAAACTTTCAATAAATTCAAAGTGGATGTTGAAATAAAATTTGGTCAAAAAATAAAGGACCTCTACTCAGATCGTGGGGGGCAGGGGGGGTAGTTAGGTGGGGACTTCACTAGTAACTAATTCAAAGCATTTTTACAAGAAAATGACATTCATCATCAAATGGCACCTCCACATACACCACCAAAAAATGTAGTCACTAAATGGAGGAATCATACTATCATGGAAATGGTGTGATGTATGCTATATGATTCATATTTTACAAAGGTATTTTGGGTAGAATCAATCAAAACCATAGTCTATCTGCTCAATAGAGTTCCCACTATAGCTCTTGATGGGGTATCACCATAGGAAGAATGGTCAAGTAAAAATCCATCTAGATCACATCTTAATGTTTTTGGATGCCAAGAAAGTATGCACATTCTCAAATCAGAATGAGCTAAACTTGATATAAAAGCCAAAAAGTATGTGTTCTGAGGGTACAATGAAGAATCAATTGCCTATAGACTCATGGATAAAAAAACTAGATAAATCTACACTAGTACGGATTTTGAGTTCTTTAAGAAGATAGAAATAGAAGCTCCTTCTACAAGGTCACTTGATAAACCAATCAGTCCCATATGAAATATAGATGATGGAAATCCATTAGTAGAAGATAATGATGATGGGTATGCTCAAAGAAATGGCATCGACTATGAGGAAACATTTTCTCCCATAGCTAAGATCATAACAATCAGAATGATTTTTCTTTAGCTGCATAATTTGGTTATAAATTCCATCAGATGGACATCATAAGTGCCTTTGTTAATGTATATTATCATTCCAAGAAAATAAGATAAAGTTTTTAGACTTGTAAAATCATTGTATGGTCTAAAATAGGCTCCTAGGGCATGCTATATCGAAATTGATGAACATATCTTGAAACATGGATTCAAAAGGAGCCCATACGATCCCAGTCTCTACCTAAAATAACAAGGGGGAGATAGTAACTATCATTATATATGTTGATTCTCTAATCATCACTTGTAATTTAGTGAAGATGATTGAGTCAACAAAGAAAGATTTAAACTAATCATTCGATATGACAGATCTCAATTTTATGCATTATTGTCTTGGTTTAGGAGTTTTGTAGAGAGAAAATCACATTTTTATATTTCAGTTCAAATATACCAAAAAAACACTCAAGAAATTTCACATGATGGATAACAAACCAATTGCCACACCTATGGAGACAAAACTTTAGGTGTCTCATGCAGATCCATCACCATAAGTAAATGGAACTCTATATAGAAAGTTGATAGGGAGTCTCATTTATGTGACTTATACTAGGCTAGACATGAACTATGATATCTATTATCTCTCAAGGTTCATGTAAGATCCCAAGGTCAGTCATTGGAAAGTAGCAAAGTGGGTATTGAGTTACATAAGAGGAACTTTGATTTTAGCCTAGAATACAAGAAGAATGACAACTTGTTCTTGATAGGATACTCATATTTAGTTTGTACAAGGAACAATGATGACAAAAAATCTACTTTAATATTTGTATTATTTTTAGGATCTAGACCAATATCATGGGGGAGTAAGAAGCAAACTTATGTTTCAAGGTCATCCTAGAATCAAAATATCACACTATAAGAGGAGATTTTTGTGAAGTGACCTGGCACAGATATATACTTGAAGGATTTTGGATATAACAAAATCAACTAATAATTCTTCATGTAGATAATGAAGGAGAGTGAATCTTCTTTGTGATCCAGTATTTCATGAATGCACCAAACACATTGAGGTGTAAATACATTTCATTCATGAACATGTTTAGAACAATAACATCCAAGTCCAACATTGCCCAACAGATCAATAATGTGTAGATGTTTCACTAAAGCACTTGTGTAGGAAAAAAATGAAGAATTTAGAGAATCTCTCTCTTTTTCACTTGAGACAATGTTGAATTAAGGGGGGGGGGGAATATCAGGTTTATCCTAAGGGGTGATTAATTCTCTATTTAAAAATAAATGTGATTGAGTAATATTTTATTACTCATGGTAGTTATGATAGTATTCAAACTTTCTATAGTTCATTTATATCTTCCATATAATATTAGGGAGTTTTCATAGTTTTTGGATTGGGATAAGATAATGCCTACCCTATTATATAGGGAATATTTTTGGCATTAATATTTGTATAAATTCATAAGCTTTGTATTGTTTTCGTTGATGGAATGAATATCATTATTATTCCTCCTTTATATTACTTGTGTAGTTAGTGTTTTGAAACATTAAGCCTACACTATCCTATAGATGAGAAAGTATACATGAGGGCCTACAAATCATTGAAGACCCTTTCCTAGATAAATTATAATACATTAATTTTTACTTGTATTGTGTGCTTAATAACTAATTCTCATATTCTATATTTCTTGTTAATTTTTATCACTTCCTTTTCTTATATTCAAATTCATTGTATAATTATGGGTAAATGATATGATATCATCCCCTTCTAATATGATTGATTTGAATGGATGGATAAAAACAAGTAAAAATTAACGGAAGACGATTATAAGGATGATTTTGATCTTGATAGCATGGATACATATAAACAATTTAAATCTAAAAAATTATGATTGTGATTTTGTCCAATAGGAGAAAGATGCACCTTTTACATCATCTCTACATTCCTCTTTGGCACATACCTTAGGAACTCTTTTGGATATCTCTTTTGATTCTTCTTTGCCCACACCTAAATATTCTTCATTGTTTTCTCCTATATAACCCTCTTTAGTTACATCTCTTGATTCTTTTATGGAATCTTCTTCAATTTCACATATTGAGTCCTCCTTGGTTTCTCCTATATAATCCTTTTTGGTTACATATAGTGATTATTCTTCACCTTTCCTCCTATATATCTTTTTTTTAGTTTTTTTCTCTTATAGAACCCTCTTTTGTTACATCTCTTGATTCTTCTATGGAATCTTCTTCAATTTCACATATTGAGTCCTCCTTGGTTTCTCCTATATAACCCTTTTTGGTTACATATAGTCATTATTCTTCACCTTCCCTCCTATATATCTTTGGATTGTTATTTGCTCGCAACTATTGATTCCTCCTTGTGTTCCCCCATATAACCCTCTTTGATTATCACTTTAGGCCTTTCCTCTCATACACCTCTTTTTGATGGTGTTTCTATTCAAATGAGTACACCTAGGGCTTGTTCTTGTGAATCCCTTCAAGATAAAAGCATCACTATGAAAATGAGTTACAAAATCAAAACCAACAATTAAGCTGAAATATCACATCTCTTGAAAATAACAAAAAAAATATAAAGAATCCATTATAGGATAGTGTTAATCATGTATCTACATCCTTATCTAACTATCATGGGCCACATGTGTAACATTAATTTATAATTAATGTTTCAAAAAAATAAAAAATTTCTAATAAGAGTCCATGTGAGATTCTAAGAGAAACTAATGATCTACAATTATTCATGGAGTAAGGTGATAATGTGGTCCTGTAGAAATAATTGATGTGTAACAAGAATCTTCCAAAGACTAGTAACATATCACCTGGTCATTTAATTAAATTGCTCATGAATCCTATTCAACCAACCTTTTTGCGTAAAGGTTCAAACTTGGTATCTGGGCTTGTGCTTGTGAATTCCTTCAAGATAAGAGCATCACTATGAAAATGAGTTACAAAATTAAAACCAACATTTAAGATCAAATATCACATCTCCTTAAAATAACAATTTTTTTATAAAGAATCCATTATATGGTAGTGTTAATCATGTATGTACATCTTTATCTAACTATCATGTGCCACATGTACAACATTAATTTATAATTAATGTTTCAAGAAATAAAATAATTCTAATAAGAGTCCATGTGAGATTCTAAGAGAAACTAATGATATACAATTCTTCATAGAGTAAGGTGATAATGTGGTCCTATATAAATAATTGATGTGTAACAGGAAGCTTCCAAAAACTAGTAATATATCACTTGGTCATTTAATTAAATTTCTCATGAATCCTATTCAATTAACCTTTTTTGTGTAATGGTTCAAACTTGGTATCTGGGCTTGTGCTTATGAATCCCTTCAAGATAAAAACATCACTGTGAAAATAAGTTACAAAATCAAAACCGACATGTAAGTTCAAATATCACATCTCTTGATAATAACAAAAAAAATATAAAGAATCTATTATATGATAGTGTTAATCATGTATCTACATCCTTATATAACTATAATGTGCCACATATGCAACATTAATTTATAATTAATGTTTCAAAAAAATAAAAAAAATTCTTATAAAAGCTCATGTGAGATTTTAAGAGAAATTAACATTCCACAATTATTTATGGAGGAAGGTGATAATGGGTGCTTGTGAAAATAATTGATGTATAATAGGAAGCTTCCAAAAACTAGTAATATATCACTTGGTTGTTTAATTAAATTGCTCATGAATCCTATTCAATTAACCTTTTTTGTGTAATGGTTCAAACTTGGTATCTGGGCTTGTGCTTGTGAATCCCTTCAAGATAAAAACATCACTATGAAAATGAGTTACAAAATCAAAACCGACATTTAAGTTCAAATATCACATCTCTTTAAAATATATATATATATTTTATAAAGAATCCATTATATGATAGTGTTAATCATGTATCTACATCCTTATATAACTATTATGTGCCACATATGCAACATTAATTTATAATTAATGTTTCATATATATATATATATATATATATATATATATATATATATATATATATATATATATATATATATATATATCTTATAAAAGTTCTTGTGAGATTTAAAGAGAAACTAACGATCTAAAATTATTTATGGAGGAAGGTGATAATGTGGGCCTATAAAAATAATTGATGTATAATAGGAAGCTTCCAAAAGCTAGTAATATATCACTTGGTCATATAATTAAATTGCTCATGAATCCTATTCAATTAACCTTACTTGGTTATGCATGTTTTTAATGTTGTTTGAAATTTTGTCCCTTAATATTGGTTAATGGAAAAATGTTATATAGGTGAAAGGAAATTGATGTTGCTTAGAATATGGCATGATGGAAAGTGGAGAGGCATAATATATAATAAATCAAATCAAAATTCATGGACTAATCATGCTTTCTCACATTAGATTGAGATAAAATCCAAAACTACCACACCTACATCAGTTTTACTTTTTATACATATTATATTTGAACCTAATTTTTTTATAGATAAATAATTTGCATCACAAAACCCAATTCGTGTATTTGCTTGAGTGCATGAGTAAGAAAAGTGAGAAATGAAGCAAATTCTAGGCATTTGAAGACTTTCAAACTTGAGTAATCTCGGTTCCCTATCCAACTAGTGTAATGATGTAGCTTTAGAACATCCTCTTAAGAATAATATTTTGAGTTTAATAATTTTGAAAAACATCATTATTCCAATATCTCAGACTTGGGAGTTTTTCCAAGGCATTTGGGTAAGATATTGATGGTCGGGACCATCAGTTGATTAAAAAGTATTGTATAAAATTCATTATGCTTAGTCATCATGGATTAATGATTATTAATAAAAATATGTAAAACCATATGATTTATAACTTAAATTTAGTTGGTTGATATAGTTATGTGGCTTAGATTTTAATTTGCTCTTGTGATCACAAGGAGTTCATGATGATGAAAAAATATTATATTACACAACTAAGTATAAGTTATAAATCATATGACCACATGATACTAATCTTGATATTATGATTATTGTGGTTATTGGTGGCAACATGTATCCCCTTTAAAACTATGAATAATTATAAGAGAAGTTCATGACTAAATGTAAGTAATATTAAGATTAAACCAATGTGTTAATATTTGAGGCCATATAGATATAAATTTTAGTATCAAAACCATAAATTAACATACTACATTAATAAATAGATGATTTATAATAGTCTATAATTATTTAAAAAAATGAATATATTGATCTCCTTTATGTATTTTTTTAAATAAGTGGTTAATTAATTTCACATCATGGTAATTTATTTGGAATTTAAACACTGGCATCAAATCAAAAGATAAATAGAAAACACTGACAAGGGAAAGCAGGTTTATCTGACAAGGGTTTTGAGTAGGCATATCAAAAGTGGTGGAGGGAATTGTATGGGGAGGTCAATGTCAACTTATTTTCTCTACTCAGAATGATAAAAGGCTAACCCCTCTATGTGTATTTCATTAGTTGGAGGCATGTTATTTTAAAATGATGGAGCATATGGATTTTTTTTAAACTACCTAAAAAACCTTGGCCTAGAGGGATGTTTTCTACCCAAGATAGACCTAAGAAATATCCGAGCTCCCATTGCTTCTCTGGTGGTGGCCCTTAGTTTGAGAAACTCCTCTAGGTTGATGGTAACATTAAAATATCTAGTGACATTGGTTAGAGCTCCATTGGACTATGGACAAAAGATTCTCCACCAAGGAAGGGCATGGGTCCCTCGATATAATGAAGTGTGACATCAACCCATATGCAGGCCCCTGCATGACATCCATGAAAGTAACACTAAGTGTTGGGAAGTTCTGATGAAGAGAAAAGTGGGCACACCAAGCCTTTGGAGGTGGAAGGTGACTGCATCACATGTTGGTGGACCCAAGTGAAATAGGATTTGAATCAAGTTATGGAGGATGAGGAATGTAAAACTCAGATGATGAATAATTAGCATAGGTTCTTGGTGGAGGGTTCCCCTATGGTGGTGATGATCCTTTGGTTGGCCTTTAGTTAGGTAGTTCTTCTTTGAGGATAGTGTTGTATAGTTTTTAGGTTCTCTTAGTGTTCTTATTGTCTCAAGTTCATCAATTTTTTGTAAAATTCCATTTTTGATTAATAAATTAGGTGATGGACCCCAACGCTCAAATCATATATATATATATATATATATATATATAAAAAATTATAATTTAAATAAAACTTAAAAGTGCCCTTTTCAATCCAAAAAGTCTAATTATTTAATATCTTAAAATTAAAATAATCATGTCAAAACGAAGCCTAATTGTTTAATAATTGACTTTTTCAATGCAAAAAAACTATTTACTATCTTAAAATTCTAATAAAGATGTCAAATTGAAATCAAATAATGTAATAAAAGAAACTTTTTCAACCCTAAAACCCTAATTTGTTAATATGGAATAAATCATTGGCATAAGCGATTGGAAATTGTTGAAATTAAAATCTAATTATTGAATGGAAATGACCTCTTCAACCTAAAAAAACTAGTTATTTAATATAGAATAAATTATTGACATAAACTATTTAAATTTGACTTTATATATGTTGAATATTTTTAGTATTACTCAAATTTTATTAGTATATTGTCTAATTGTGGATCCTTCATGTCTATGTTTGGCTCTGCATCCATTCCCACCCAACAAAACTTTGAACCCTAGCTCTCCTTCCTCTACTCAATTTGATCTAATTAGATCCTAGGCCTCACTCCACACTCACCCATACCCAAGGTTAGAATTTTTTTAGTATTACTCAAATTTTATTACTATATTATCTAATTTTGGATCCTTCACGTCTATGTTTGGCTTTGCCTCCCTTCCCACCAAAAAAACCTTGAACCCTAGCTCTCTTTCCTCTACTCAATCTGATTTGATTAGATCCTAGGCCTCACCCCACACTCACCCATACCCAAGGTTATAATATTAGTGTTAAACAACTCATAATACCTCAAATCTATCCTCTCTCTTGACATTGGTACATATCTACTCGTTAACCCTAGCATCAACCCTCTAATTTAACCATAGGAGGCACCCTAAATAGCCCCACCTCCTTACATCCTACCACTCATCCATTTCCCAAACAATAAAAAATGGGTAGAAACCCAATGGTTCTACTTCCAACCCTAGGGGTGCTTCCTAACCAAGATCTACCACTTCCCCTATTATGATTGGACCCCATTCTCTAGTAGATGGGCTATTATGGTGATGGAGGTTCAGGCTGGGCCTACTAGATGTAAGCTAAGATCTTTTTTTGATGTAGTCTCCCATGGGACTAACCCTACAGTGGAGTCCAAACCCCTCATCCTTGCATCTCCAAATCCAGTGGTAGTTTTTGACGAGGAAGAAACTAGGTAAGGGTTCAAACTAAAGGAATACATCTCAACAAAGGGTCAAATATGTAGATTCATCAGTTACTTGCCAAAATTTTTGGATCTCCATGCTTGGATATTGAAACATTGGTAGCCTCTCCTCTCAAGTAGTCCTAAAATTTACCTTAGCACAAAAGGTTTTTTTATTGCTACTTTTTGCAATGTTGAGGAAAGGCCAATATTCTTAACCATTCATAGATCCTGAATCACCACCCCTTAGTCCTAAAAAAATGATCCACTAACTTCAACCCCCTCAATGAACCTCTACATATCAAACCCATTTAGGTTTGTCTGTCCCATCCCCCCCTGCATTTTTGGATTGAAACCAACCTGAAGGCTATAGGTAGAAATTTGGGTGAATTTTTTCAAATGCACCTAGATACCGATTACTTCTCCATCACTACCTTTGTTAAGATTTAGGTAAACATTGATACCTCAAAGAATCACCCTGGCTTGAATCTTGTGTTCAATACGATTAGACAAGTCCACAACCCATGGCTAAGAATACTATTCATCATTGATTTGTGCATTTCAGTTATAAAAATGTTTGTACCCAAATTTTATAAATCTTAATGATGATAACTTAGCGATGAGTGAACTAAGTATTATAAATAGGAGGTCTTAGGGTCCATTCCCTAGGATTACCACTCTCTAACATTGTTGCCACACTAATCCATGATAGTTATTCATGAAAAGTATCCACTGCAATAGACTACCAACTCGGTGTTCAATATGATAGAGATTGATATGTGGCTTGAAACTTATGTTCAATGAGATGAAACAAATCCATAGCTCATGGATTGTAATACTATTCACCACTAGTTTGGATATTTCAATTATAAAAAATATCTATATCCAAAATTTTTATCAATATCTTAAAAGACATATGAAACTCATTATGACTCTTAATTGTATTCTATAAGTTATTAATGATTGTTGAATATTCTTGAAGTAGATAATAATACACAATATACATGTGATATTACATGAGGATATGGGCCCTCAATTGTGCCCCAAACTGATTTAAACTTAGACGGTTCCAAAAAACTAGTAATATATCACTTGGTAATTTAATTAAATTGCTCATGAATCCTACTAAATTAACCTTTTTGTGTAATGGTTCAAACTTGGTATCTGGACTTGTGCTTGTGAATCCCTTCAAGATAAAAGCATCACTATGAAAATGAGTTACAAAATCAAAACCAACATTTAAGTTCAAATATCACATCTCTTGAAAATAATAATTTTTTTTATAAAGAATCTATTATATGATAGTGTTAATCATGTATCTACATCCTTATATAACTATCATGTGCCACATATGCAACATTAATTTATAATTAATGTTTCAAAAAAGAATTCTTATAAGTTTCCATGTGAGATTCTAAGAGAAACTAATGATCTATAATTACTTATGGAGGATGGTGATAATGTGGGCCTATAAAAATAATTGATGTATAATAGGAAGCTTCCAAAAACTAGTAATATATCACTTGGTCATTTAATTAAATTGCTCATGAATCCTGTTCAATTAACCTTTTTGTGTTATGGTTCAAATTTGGTATCTGGGCAACCTTACTTGGTTATGCATGTTTTTAATGTTGTTTAAAATTTTGTCCCTTAATGTTGGTTAATGGAAAAATGTTATCTAGGTGAAAGGAAATCGATGTTGCTTAGAATATGCTTGGAATATGACATGACAGGAAGTGGAGAGGCATAATATATAATAAATCAAATCAAAATTCATGGAATAATCATGCTTTCTTATATTATATTAAGATAAAATCCAAAAATACCACATCTACATCAATTTTACTTTTTATACATATTATTTTTAAGGACTTAGTGAATTTATTTTCCCATGATATTTCTCAAAATATATTCTAACCTAATTTTTTTATAGATAAATAATTTGCCTCACAAAACCCACTTCTTGTAAGAAAAGTGAGAAATGAAGCAAATTATAGGCATTTGAAGACTTTCAAACTTGAGTAATCTCGGTTCCCTATCCAACTAGTGTAATGATGTAGCTTTAGAACCTCCTCTTATGAATAATATTTGGAGTGAAATAATATTGACAAACATCATTATGCCAATGTCTCAGACTTGGGAGTTTCTCCAAGGCATTTGGGTGCGATATTGATGGTTGGGACCATCAGTTTATTAAAAATGATTGTATAAAATTCATCATGCTTAGTCACCATGGATTAATGATTATTAATAAAAATATGTAAAACCATATGATTTATAACTTAAATTTATTTGGTTGATATCATTTTGTGGCTTAGAGTTTCATTTGCTCTTTTGATCACAAGGAGTTCACGATGATGACAAAAAATTATATCACACAACTAAGTATAAGTTATAAATCATATGACCACATGATAATGATCTTGGTATTATGACTATTGTGGTTATTGGTGGCAACATGTATCCCCTTTAAAAATATGAAGACTTTTAAGAGAAGTTCATGACTAAATGTAAGTAACATTGAGATTATACCAATGTGTTAATAGTTGAGGCCATATAGATATAAATTTTATTATCAACACCATAAATTAACATACTATATTAATAAAATTATGATTTATAATAGTCTATAATTATTTAAAAAATTGAATATATTGATCTCCTTTATGGATTTTTTTAAATAAGTGGTTAATTAATTTCACATCATGGTAATATATGTGAATTTTATGGAGAGGTCGATGTCAACTTATTTTCTCTACTCAGAATGATAAAAAGCTAACCCCTTTATGTGTATTTCATTAGTTGGAGGCACGTTATTTTAAAATGGTGGAGCATATAGATTTTCTTTAAAACTACCTAAAATACCTTGGCCGAGAGGGATGTTTTCTACCAAAGATAAACCTAAGAAATATGTGAGCTCCCATTACTTATTTCATGTTGGCCCTTAGGTTGAAAAACTCCTCTAGGTTGATGGTTACATAAAAATATCTAGTGACATTGTTTAGAGCTCCATTGGACTATGGACAAAAGATTCTCCACCAAGGAAGGGCATGGGTCCCTCAAGACAACAAAGTGTGACATCAACCCACATGCAGGCCCTTGCATGACATCCATGAAAGTAACACCAAGTGTTGGGAATTTTTGATGAAGAGACAACTGGGCACGACAAGCCTCTGGAGGTGGAAGGTGACTGCATCACATGTTGGTGGACCCTAGTGAAATAGGATTTGAAGCAAGTTATGGAGGATGAGGAATGTAAAACTTAGATGATGAATAATTAGCATAGGTACCTGGTGGAGGGTTCCCCTTTGGTGGTGATGACTCCTTGAAAGAGGTTTTGGTTGGCCTTTAGTTAGGTAGTTTTTCTTTGGTTGGCCTATAGTTTTTAGGTTCTCTTAGTGTTTTTATTGTCTCAAGTTCATCAATCTTTTGTAAAATTTCATTTTTGATTAATAAATTAGGTGAAGGACACCAACACTCAAATCATATATATATATATAATTTAAATATAACTTAAAAGTGCCCTTTTCAATACAAAAAGTCTAATTATTTAATATCTTGAAATTAAAATAATCATGTCACAATTAAGCCTAATCATTTAATAATTGACTTTTTCGATGTAGAACACTATTTACCATCTTAAAATTCTAATAAAGATGTTAAATTAAAATCAAACAATGTAATAAAAGAAACTTCTTCAACCCCAAAAACCTAATTTTTTAATATGGAATAAATCATTGACATAAGCCATTGGTAATTATTGAAATTAAAATCTAACTATTGAATGGAAATGACCTCTTCAACCCAAAGAAAACTAGTTATTTAATATAGAATAAATTATTGACATAAACTATTTAAAATTGACTTTATATATGTTGAATATTTTTAGTATTATGGATCCTTCACCTCTGTGTTTGGCTCTACATCCCTTCCCACCTAACAAAACTTTGAATCCTAGCTCTCCTTCCTCTATTCAATCTAACCTAATTAGATCCTAGCCGTCACCCCACACTCACCCATGCCCAAGGTTAGAATCTCAGTGTTAAATAGCTCAGAGTCGCTTAGATCTATCCTCTCGCTTGACATTGGTACATATGTACCTGTTAACCCTAGCATCAACCCTCTACTTTAACCATAGGAGGCACCCCAAACACCCCCACCTCCTTACATCTTGCCTCTTGTCTATTGCCCAAAAAATAAAAAATGGGTAGAAACCCAATGGTTCTACTTTTGACCATAGGGGTGCTTCCCAATCGAGATCTGCCACTTCCCCTATTATGATTGGACCCCATCCTCTAGTAGATGGGATGTTATGGTGATGGAGGTTAAAGCTAGGCCTACTAGATGCAAGCTAAGCTCTTTTGTTGATGTAGTCACCCATGAGACTAACCCTACAGTGGAGTCCAAACCCCTCATCCTTGCATCTCCAAATCTAGTGGTAGTTTTTTATGAGGAAGAAACTAGGTAGGGGTTCAAACTAAAGGAATACATCTCAACAAAGGGTCTCATACATATATTCATTGACTACTTGCCAAAATGTTTGGATCTCCATACCTGCATCGTCAAACATTGGTAGCCTCTCCTCTCAAGTAGTCTTGAAATTTACCCCTGCACAAAAGGTTTTTTTATTGCTACTTTTTGTAATGTTGAGGAAAGGCCAATATTCTTAACCATTCATAGAACTTGAATCACCACCCCTTAGTCCTCAAAAATTGATCCCGTAACTTTAACCCTATCAATGAACCTCTACATATCAAACCCATTTAGGTTTTTCTGTCACATCTCCCCCTGCAGTTTTAGACTGAAACCAGCCTGAAGGCTATAGGTAGAACTTTGGGTGAATTTTTACAAATGTACCTAGATACCGACTGCTTCTCTATCACTACCTTTGCTAAGATTTAGGTAAACATTTATACCTCCAAGAATCACCCTCACTTGAATCCTGTGTTCAATATGATTAGACAAGTCCACAACCCATGGCTAAGAATACTATTCACCATTGGTTTGTGCATTTTAGTTATAAAAATATTTGTGCCCAAATTTTATAAATCCCAATGATAGTAGCTTAGTGATGAGTGAACGAAGTATTATAAATAGGAGGTCTTAGGGTCCATTCCCTAGGATGACCACTCTCTAATGTTGTTGTCACACTAATCTATGATAGTTAGTTATTCATGAAAAGTATCTCATAGCTTGTAATACTATTCACCACTGGTTTGGACATTTCAATTATAAAAATATCTATATCCGAAAATTTTATCAATATCCTAAAAGACATATGAAACTCATTATGACTGTTAATTGTATTTTAGAAGTTATTCATGATTGTTGAATATTATTGAAGTAGATAATAATGCACAATATACATGAGGATGTGGGCCCTCGATTGTGCCCCAAACTGATTTATTTAATTGACCTTTTCAACAAAAATACTAGTTTTCTAATATAAAATAAATCATTGACAAACTATTTGAAATTGATTGTATATGTATTAAATAATAATATTATTAAATTAACCTTTTGAACCCAAAAAAAAATAATTTACTATCTTAAAATTGTAATAAAGATGTCAAATTAAAATCTAACTATTTAATAAAAGAGACTTCTTCAACTTAAAAAAAAACCTAATTTTTAAAAATTGAATAAATCATTGATAAGTTATTTGAAATTAAACTCTAACTATTTAATAAAAATAACCTTTTCAATCCCATAAAAATTAGTTATTTAATACAGAATAAATTATTGACATAAACCACTTAAAATTGATTGTATATATGTTGAATAATATTACTATTATTTAATTAAAATTAAAATTTATTCTTTTCAACCTCAAAAAACTAATCATTTAATATTACAACTAAAAATATATAGAATAATATCTATGTTTAAATTTTTTATAAAAATTTCAAATTAAAATCTATCTATTTAATGTGAATTTTTAAACTCAAAAAAACTCATTTTTTTTTTATAAATATGTCTAATTAAAATCTATCTATTTAATGTGAACTTTTCAACTAAAAAACCCTGATTATTTGATATAGAATAAACACTGACATAACCATTTGAAATGGATGAAATTAAAATCCAACTATTTAATAAAATTTTAACTAAAAAAACCTAATTATTTAAATATGGAATAAATCTTTGAAAGTTTAATTATTTAATAAAAATTACTTTTACAAACCAAAAAACTCATCCCATAAAAACTTAGTTATTCCATATAAGATAAATCATTAATATAAAAGATAACTATTATTTAATTAAAACTTAAAGTGTTCTTTTCAACCCAAAAAAAAAAAAATTATTATCTTAAAATTAAAATAAAAAAATTTAATTATTTAATATCTTAAAATTAAAATAAACATGACAAATTGAAACTTTAATTGTTTACTAAATAACTTTTTCAATGAAAAAACTAATTAAAACCTAATTATTTAGTATTTTAAAATTAAAATATCAAATTAAACCTTAATTAATCTAATTGTTTAATATATAATTTAATTGTTTAATATATAACTTAATTTTTTAATATCTTAAAATAAAAATAAAGATGTCAACAAATTGAAATAAAAATAAAGATATATTAAAATAATTGTTTAACATCTTAAAATAAAAATAAAGATGTCAACAAATTGAACCCTAATTTATTATTGAAATGTAATTGTTTAATAAATGTCCTTTTCAATCTAAAAACTAATTAAAACTTAACAAATTGAAACCTAGTAATTGTTTAATATGTAACATTGTCAACTCAAAAAAAAGAAAAAAAAAAAAAAAAAAAAATTTAAAATTTTTAATATTTTAAAATTAAAATAAACCTTAATATTTTAATATTTTGAGATTATAAATATGACCAATTAAAACCTAACTTGAATGTGTAATATTTTCAACCAAACAAATAATTAAATTTAATTGAAGTGACCTTTTTAATTAAAAAAACATAATTAATAAAAATAACATTGTCAACCATAAACTAAAACCTAACTGTTTAATAAAAGTGATCATTCCAACCCAAAAAAAAATTATTTAATAAAAGTAACATTTTCAAAATTTTTATTATTTAATATAAAATAAATCATTGACATAAACTATTTGAAATACTATTATTTGATTAAAATACTTGAAATTTAATTGAGGATATGTGAAAAGGCACACTCAAATACTATTTTTCTTACTCCTGCAGGGATTTATTTTTATGACCATAGTAGCAAAAGGTTGCAGACCCTGAAATGAAAAAAAATGATGAATATTATGAAAAAACAACACCACCACAGAATAATGTAAGGACCAAAAACTAAAATGATTAAAAAATAAAGTAAGAAAAAAAACATGTAAGCTATAATAGTAACTAAGCTCTCTTCATAGAGAAGGAACACCTGTTAATAGAAATATAATTAGAATCTTAGTATGAGAGATATGTGCCAAAGGAAGTCTCCCAAGTTTTTTGAAAAGTAACAATTAAAGTGAAAATGCCAAATCAGTCTTTTTATGTCACAAGTTATTATGAATTTCATTTCAAAAATCATTCGATCACAATCCAGATTTCATTACAAATATAAATTTACTAATATAAATCTTATGTTACATCATATTTATTACTCATAGTTCAGATACAATTATTTTTTTGTTTACTAAATGACAATAAATCAATTCACAAAATAAAAATGCAGTCATTGCATGAACACAGCCGGTAAGGGACAAACAAAGCAATGCAATCATATGCACTTAATGATGACAGACTGTAACACAATTGAAATATATTAGATCTACACATTTGTGTCATTTATCAAAGATTCATATCTATAATGCACATTAAAATACCATTGGGTGCCCTGTTTGGAATGTATTTAGATAAACATCAATAATCTAACCCCTTTTAAGAATTCAAACTTTGAAAAAATCTTTCAATAAAGCTCTAAATCTATAGTAAAAATAGTGTAGTTGGAGGTGTAAAAGGGGCAGCCCTCTATCCCTATCTTATTATCTTATAGTCTTCAAAAGCCCTCCTAAGAGCTCTGCAAGGTCGTAGTTTACTCATACTTAAAAGACAAACTGACAGTTAACAGAATACACCCTGAGAAAGAAAAAGAGCTTTGCAATCAAAACCCTAATATAACGAAACATATAGATCTAATATAAATAGATAGCCACAAACATACTCTCCAATCTCTAAATAAATTTCCTTAAAAAATCTTCACGAGACACAAACACAACCCCTACATTGTCCTTAGAAAAAATAAAAAATTAAAAAGTAAACCCTAATAACTCATTCACTTTTAAATCTATTAACCTCCATGAACACCATGACACCCCATCGACTGACCGCAATCCCTTATAAGCCCTAGCCATCCCCTTTATTAAAAAGCACAAACCCTAAAAATCCAATGTCTTCATACAATAAAAGATATTAAAAATCTGTACACACATAAAGAATACAAAAAAAATCTACCTTCAAAACCGATTGGAGTTCATCTGCATAAAAAAGAAACTGAAAACCCAGACCATAGAAACCATTTAACTCCAGTGTTACAGAAAAAAATAGTAACAAAAATAATACCTCATAAACCTAAATAATTAACGTAACTCCAAGGATGAAAGCATAAACTACATACCTGTAAATAACAATCTTAAGAAATCAGCGAAGAGGAACAAAATGAAGCTCTATATAAGCAGAATTTTTAACACGTATGCTGGCGACCACACATCGACACACCATCGCTTACATAGCTATTTTCAACCTATAGAAGGCAGAATGATAGGAACAACATTAAAAGATTTCCAGATGAATTTTTGCTGCGTTCCTCCCAGTAACATTGCCTCCTATGGAACAAAGATCTCCCTAGCTTGTAGAAAAAAAGAAGGGGTAAAATAAACAGTCAGAATATAGAGAGCATAAAAAATAAGAACTCAAACAAATAAAAAAGAAAGAATCTAATTGCTATAGTAATTTCTTGAAAGAAAGAGATTCTATTGATCTTCAATTTTCCTTGCTTACAATGATGCGCCCAAGCGTCTTTAAATAGATTTGAATCCATACAATAATTAGAAAAATAAACTCAAGACTAATTTTAGTCTTTCCATGCAAACTAACTCTCTAACAAATTCTCTAACAATTTAACTAACTGTTTGCTAACTAACTCATTGCTCAACTGTCAGTTTACTAACTGATTGCTTATAATTGCATGCATGAGGAGTGGAGAAATTAACTTCAATATAACTTGAGTTTCTAACACCCCCCCTTAATTTCTATGACTTACAATTTTAGCATTTACTATGCCTAAATTTTGTCTCAAATAATTAAAGGTCTCTTTTGGTAATGCCTTTGTAAATATGTCTGCCAATTGATCTTTAGATCTGCAGAAGTCCAGATGGATTTCTCCATTGTTCACTAACTCTGATAAAGTGAAATCTTGTATCAATGTGCTTGCTCCTCTTGTGAAACACATGATTTTTTGATAAAACTATTGCTGATTTGTTATCACAAAAGATTGGTGTTGACTCCTTCTGTGCCTATAATAAATCTTTCAATATTCTTCTCATCCATGTTGCTTGACATGCTACTGATGTGGCTACAACATACTCTGCTTCAGTTAATGAAAGTGTCACAATAGGCTGCTTTTTGGATGCCCATGTGACCACACCTGTGCATAAAAGAAAGGCATATCCAGAAGTACTCTTCCTATCATCAATGCTACCTGCAAAATCACTATTTATAAAACCAATCAAACTAAAATCATTAGTGATGGAATATAAAATTCCATAATATGTAGTTCCTACCACATATCTTAATATCCTTTTTCCAACTTGCCATTGTGAGTCTTTCGGTCACTCTATAAATCTTGAGATTAAACTAACCCCATAACTGATATCTGGTCTAGTAGCTGTAAGATACATCAAACTACCAACTAGCCTTTTGAATGTTGTAGAATCAACATTAGACCCTTGGTCTTCTTTGCTAAGTTTAGTCCCTGTAGCAACTGGTGTAGGTGTTGGTTTACAATTTAGCATCCTAAATCTCTTTAACACATCCTTTTCATATTTTGTTTGATAGATAAAAATTCCTTTTTCTGATTGTTCAACTTCTATTCCCAAAAAATACTTCATTAATCCCATATCTGCCATTTCAAATTCTTTATTCATTGCTGATTTAAAAGTGTCTATAGACAAATTTTCAGTAAAAATTAAATCATCAACATATAAACATACAATCAAAATCTGACCTTCTTTGTTGATTTTTGTGTACAAAGTAGGCTCACTAATGCTTCTGTTGAATCCATTGTTTATCATATATGAATCAATCCTACTATACCATGCTCTTGGTGCTTGCTTAAGACCATAATGAGCCTTCTTCAATCTGTAAACTTTTTTTTCATGTCCTTCCACTTCATAACCTATGGGTTGTTTCACATATACTTCTTCATCTAGAAATACATTCAAGAATGCTGATTTTACATCCATTTGATATACATACCAATTATTTTGAGCAGCTATTGATAATACCATTCTAACAGTATCCAATATAGCAACTGGTGCAAATGTTTCATTATAATCAACTCCATGTTCTTGTGCAAAACCTTTTACTACTAACCTTGCCTTGTGATTTTCAACATTTCCATCTGCATCAAATTTAGTCTTATAAACCCATTTGACTCCAATACAATCCTTACCTTTAGGTAAAATAGTTAGATCCCATGTTTGATTTCTTTCAATAGCATTCAACTCTTCATCCATTGCTTTTAGCCAATGTTCCTCATTAATTACTTCTTCATAATACATAGGGTCATGAGTGAAAAGAGCAAAATTTGAAACCAAATCTAATTTATCTTCTTCTTGATTATAAATATCATTCAAATTTCTCATTTTCTTACCTTTTAATCTTGCTCTTAAAGTAGCAAGAGTTGGATCTGATTCATCACTTGTGAATTTAGAGTAGGGTCACAGGAATGACCAGATGATTCACCTTGTTCAAACCTCCTAGGTGTTCTTACTGGAGTGCTTGTGCCTGCTTGTGGAGAGGATTGTCTACCTTGAAAATTTTGTTCTTCAAAAACTTCTTCATCCTGTGAAATTGGTGCTCCAACTGTGATGCTGCTACCATCCCATGCTTTTGCTTCTTTAAATTCAACATCTCTGCTAATAATCACTTGCTTGGAAATAGGGTTATACAACTTATAAGCTTTTGAATCTTCACTATAGCCAATAAAAATGCATTTCTCACCTTTATCATCAATTTTCTTTCTCAATTTATATGGTATAAGAGAATATGCAACACACCCAAAAATTCTGAAATGATATACACTATATTTCTTACCACTCCACGCTTCTTGTGGAATTCGGTCTTTGACACTCTTTGTTGGGCTTCTATTCAGAATATACATTGCACATGCTACTGCTTCTACCCAATATTCATTTGACAAGTGTTTGGCTTCAACATGCTTCTTGCCATCTCCATGATTGTTTTATTCTTTCTTTCTGCTACACCATTCTACTATGGTGTGTACCTTGTAGTCAACTGTCTTTTGATTCCATGATATCTATAAAAATATTGAAATTGACTAGTCATATATTCACCTCCTCTATCTGATCTGACGACCTTGATATAATGGCCACTCTACTTTTCAACCATTGCCTTGAATTCTTTAAACTTTCCAAAGGCTTCAGACTTATTTTTGAGAAAGTAGATCCAAGTCTTTCTGCTAAAGTCATCAATGAAGGTTAGAAAATAAGTACTACCTCTTAGTGATGTAACTTGCATTGGTCCACATAAATCACTATGGACTAACTCCAATATTACCTTAGCTCTATATGAGCCTCCTACTGGAAAGCTCTCTCTATGCTGTTTTGCTAGAATACAACTATCACATGAACTTTTTGGCTATTCTATTGGTGGTAAACCCTTCACGATATTTTTCTTCTATAACAAATTTAAACCTCCAAAATGTAAATGTCCATACCTTAAGTGCCATAACCATGATTGGTCTAGCTGTATGGATTTGAAGTGTGCTTCCTCTTCTCCTTGGATGCATTGAATATGAAGAGGGAACATCTGATTCTTGGTCATCTCCAATTTTTCTATCAACCTGTCACTTGGAAACTTGTCCAATATTGTGCAAACATTATCCATAAAGGATATTCTATAACCTTTCTATACTAACTGACCAACACTCAAAAGATTATGTTTTAGTCTAGGTATAAAATAAACATCAGGTACAAACCTTCTTTCACCATTCTTTGCCAAAACATTTATGACACCTTTACCTATGACATCTACTATGATATCATTTCCTAATTTCACTTCTGATTTTACAGAATCATCAAGACTAGCAAAAAATTCTTTATTTCCTATCATATGATTACTGCATCCACAGTCTAAAAAACAAATATCACTAACTTTTTCTTGAGTAACATTACAAGTAAGAAATAAGCTTCTAGGATTAGGACTAGATTCACTTGGATTAGAACTAGATTCACTTGTGTAATTAGCATTCTGCTTGTACACATATCCTTGTTTATTTCTACAGTCACTTGCATAATGACCATATTTCTTGTAGTAATAACATTGAACATTAGATTTTTCAAACCTCTGTGAACCTAGGTGCAACCATGTTTTTGTTAAGGTATTGTTATTATACTTGTTGAAAATATTTTGGGATGAATATTTCTATTTTATTTTAGAAACATTACTGAAATGTATGTTGATTCTATACTCTAATTGAGTGGTACTAAGATTTGATTATGTGGTGTTTAAAATGCTAAGTACCCACTTGATTCTTGGATAATGTGATGAAAATTGGGTGATGCCCTTAGGTGGCTATTTTTGGATGGTGGTATTGGTACCCTTGGATCATCGTACAAGCTCATGTGTGTGTTGGAGAACATGTTGTAAGCCTTTATTTTCCATGTGATGCTTGATATGGATTATATATGGGTTAACGTGGTTGGTGTGGGATGCTACACTAACCCCTAAATGGTTGATGATGTAATGAAGTAACCATAAAAGTATGGTTTACTACCCTTTTGATATGACATTTTGTGATGAATTCTCTTAGCATTATAAATGTGGCATAATGTTTTAGTAGATGATTTTCACTCTTGATTTATATTATGGTTGCAATCTAGTGGGATTAGATGATTATATGATTGTTGACCTAATATTATAGGTCTATATGTGTTGACACAAGTGACATTGACTTAGTCAAGTTACATATTCTGATTGATAATCTGGTTTAGACATAATTTTTTATTTTTTAGTTCCTTAGTTTTATGTTCTTATTTGAGAGTGTTATTAGTACCCTTGTTGGGAAGCTTATTAAGGTAAGTATGAGCTGTTGTGTTTTGGGACACTGAGTGTTCATAATGCTTTGTGACAACCTTCATAAATGGTTACGATGATTATAACAACAGTGCTACCTAGGAATTAGTAGTTGTTACCTTGGAACTTTGCTAACTAATGTAAGACATTTGGGTTTGGTGTACCTATTGTAGCTTATTTTAGTGGATTTTGATAATTTTGATGGCCATTTTTAGGTGTGAGATTGAAAAGTTTCAACCAAGTTGTGAGATTTGGTTGAATTTTTTGCTAAACTTGTTTAAGTCTTGTTTTCCCTTTTAATGTCGTGAAGGACATGTGAAGATGAGAAGGAGGCTATTACATGGCCTAATACATTAGACAATGTGACTATCTTGATGAAAGCAATTATTAATGGCATCAAGATATGGGCGAGACATTGCCAACCCACATCAGGTGGAGAGATTGTGAAATATTGTTAATATTTTAGTTAGATATTTTTTGAGAACTTTGTGCGTGACTATTGATGGTCATTAGGGTAGTTTCTCTTTGAGGAGAGGAGGATGTTATGAACCAAATTTGTGACCCCTTATGGATACTGGACTATAACCTACTTTAGCATATGTTTTTGATAGCACTTTGACTTATTAGTGATGTTGGTTTTGCTTTTAGATGGTTGTGATGTAGGTACCCTAGATAGTTGATGTGATATGTTAGACCACAGTTGTTGATCACATCAGATCTAGTATATCCTGATATGCATATTACCTACACTAAATTCATTTTATCTTATTTTATATATGTGTTGCTTTAGCTTATTGCATTATTATATAATTTTATTTTAGCATATCTCATTGATGCAGAGTGACATTGATCACTTTTATAGCCATTGATTGTGTTTCAAAAAACATGCGAGGGGTCATGGTTATTAAGACTAACTCTTGCTCTTCTCAGCTATAGTTGATTATACTTGATTTATCATTTCATGTCTAATTATTCATGTTGAGTTATTATTATCCTATTGATAGAGTTTAGATATTACTGATATTTTATTTAGTGGATGCAGGCATTAGACTATGAGCTAAGCTCAGCATTGGGTTTGGTCATCTTGAGTATATCATGGGTGATTGAGCAGTCATAATATTACTTTGACAAGTATAGAGTATATTATGTTATATTGAGCCACCATCATTATATGCCGTTGTGTTATTACTTTTCATCATTATTAGTATCACCTTATTTTGTGCATGTGTGTTCTATTTTAGTTTCTTGTTTGAGAATATTGAGTTTTGGCATAGTTATTCCTTGTGGCTATCCTTGTGTGCTTGAGGTTATTTTCACACTTTGGCTATCCTTCCTGATTGTCATGAAAACATGATGATTAATCCTTAAGGAAGTGGATTATCTTATTAGCCTGTTATGCTTGGTTCTATGTGTTGGTTGTTTTTCCTGATGACATTATTTTGTGGCTTTTCTTTTACCTTGGTTCGGGTTGGGTTCGTCTAAGAATCATGTGGGTCTCTCAACCTTGCAAAAGCATTCTTAACAACCTCATTCATGGATGATTGACCGCTGGGAGCTCAATTAACTTATGAGGTCAACATTTATTATTTAATATTGATTTTCATAGCGAGTTCAGTTTCATGATTTCCAATGATCGATTTATGCCCCACTATTATTTATTTTAATGATTTGTATTATTATTATTATGATTTGGAAATTTTTTCTCTTGTTTTTTATTATTATACTTTCTTAAGGTTGTTTTTAATTTTATTATTTAATGACCTTTTTGTTATTGTCATTTTTAATGGGTTTATGGATTTTGGTTAGCTTATATTATTTTATAATTTAATCAATTTGTGTATCACAATATTTTTAATATTATAATTTTATTTATTAATGATTTTATAGTTATTATTACTTAATGGCTCTATCAATTTTGGTTATTTATTTTAATTAATAATTTTTTATCTTTTATTATTTAATAATTGTTATTTAATTACTGTATGGTTTTTAATATATATATATATATATATATATATATATATATATATATATATATATAATTTTGTTTGGAATGGCTTGGTGCATATGCCAAGGTCATTGAATGGGCTTGAGAGGCCAACCTGGATGGGTGTGCAAAAAAAAGAGGAAGGTTGGTAGTGTATGGCAGGAGGATAGTATGACATGTATGTCCTAGGTAGGGGAGAAGTGTCTATTAAGGAATGCCAGGGGAGGATGGCGTATGTTAAAAAGTGGTGTTGGGAGAAAACAAGGAGGTAAAGAATTTATTTCATGGTTGGAAAATCGACAGGGACATCTTACTTTGGGATATTATTATTATTTTTCTTCACTTTTGTTATGGATAGGCGTCGACCAGTTAAGGGAGAGAAGGGGTATGTGGCTTGAGATGGCTAGGAGAATGTAAGATGGGAAAGAAAAGGAGAAGCATGGAAGGAAGTAAGAGGGAGGAATGCATAAGAGGCATAGCATGGAGTTTACAATGAAGAACCAATGTAATGTTAAAAGGAAGAAAAGAAGAGATGTAGGGAGGATGGATAAACCCTTATATGATTTGATTATCCTATTGAATGTATTACTGCCTTGAGTATAAACCTGATTACACTATCATGCCACCATTTTCTGACTAGGAAGTTATCATTGACCACAACTTAATTTTCTTATGGAATGAAAATATTTGAGGTTAAGACCAATGCACATCTCACCATTATCCCTATTGACACAAAAATTGTAGTAGGGGAATTAATTATGGTTACTATCTTCTCAAACATTATTCTGTTTAAACCATCATGATAGACACATCATTATTCATAGGACTATGCATTTTATTTAATGTGTATATACCAATGTTGCTCCATTAAACCTAAGTTGTATTTCATTACTTTTTATAGTTAAGGCCTATTATATCTTTCATTATAAATTTTTATTTGATTTAAAGACTGATTTGGGGATGAGAGAAAATCCTGAGGCACATGGTTGGCGGATGATATATATATATATATATATATATATATATATATATATATATATATATGTATATATATATATGTATATATATATATATGTATATATATATATATATATATATATATATCTGTGTGTGTGTGTGTGTGTGTGTGTGTGTGTGTGTGTGTGTGTGTGTGTGTGTGTGTGTGTGTGTGTGTGTGTGTGTGTGTGTGTGTGTCTAATTCTTAAAAATATTTATCATATACACTTCATGAATTAAACAAGTATCAAGGGATTCATCAAATTGCATAAGGTTATGTTAAATGTTGGGATACGTGTCCTTCTGGAATTCCCCTTTTTACCAGTTATATGTGAATAGCAAATAACTCATTCTAGATACTTGGATATGTTCGAATGAGGAGGAATCCAAGTTTATTTAATGTTGTTAAATATTAAAAATGGTTTCATCATTTCACCTACATCCATTAAATACAACATGGTGAGGTCAAAAGCATACATTGTCTAGAGTTAATGAGAACCATCCTTAGACATTGGCATTCATGCATGACATCAACATATAAAAACTATCATGGATCAAAGAATGGAAAGAGCAAAGGGGTTGTCTATGATGATCATTGAGCTTAATGAAATAAGTGGTGGTAGATTTTTGTAGAGGCCTAGATCACATCGCCCTTGAGTAAGACAATGACCATATCAAGGAAGCAAGACTCGACTCTTTTTTTTTGAAAGACAAGGGTTTTTTTTCAAAATATGTCACTAAGACAAATTTCATTCCTCAAAGGATATAAAGTAGAAATGCAGTGGCAGTTTAAGTCTCCTATAAATATGAAATATTCTCTAGTTTTACATTTTAGATCTTCAAGTGTAGCACTAAGGTCGTCAAGCTTCACTATATCAGGGAAAAATAACTATAAACTATAAAACACCTATAAAATTCATCATTGTAATGTCTAAAATGTTTCTCTTATTTATACTTTTTTCTCCTCTCAAATATTGCCTTAACATGATTTGATTTTTTTTTCAGGGTTTTATCTCTGTAAAAATAAATCATTTGATTATACTTATTTTTCCTTTTACTGATTGGTTTTATTTGATCTAAATTTAAATATTTTTTCACTTATCTTATTGAAATATATTGTGTACGTTCTTAGTATCATTGAATAATTTAGTTTGATTTGAATTTTAGTTGTTTTACTCTTGTACTTAAATGAAAAAAAATATTTTATTTCCTAATACCAAAAATATCATGCATCCACATTTTTAATTATAAATTATAGGATATGAAATTTTTAATCTATAAATTTGAGTATTGAACAAAATTTCACACATTCTTTTTTATTTGAAGAGTGTATTACATTTAGAGCCATACAACAATGTCTTGTCAACTCAATATTTATTGGAACATGCATCACAATACTTTTGAAAAATGAAGAGATAATCAACAATCATATGTTAATTGATTTAGGTTTTACTTATTTTCATCTATTTTTGGCATGCATGTTTTTTCCTATAAGATGGATGCCCATATTTTCAAAGTTTTGGCACAGTTTGTTTATACATTCTACCTGTGACATGCTAATTATTTAAAAACATGGATCATTTTCAAAATATAAGGATGGACAAGAAATTCATTTTTTTGGTTCTATAGAAGAACAAATATGATGGTAGAATACAATTTAGTAGTCTACGACTATTTTATATAGTTATTATGGCCATGGCTTTCTCTATTATTGCTCTTGTATTCATAAAGAATTAAAAAAGATTTTATTCATACAACTGTCTTACTGTAAGTAGGGAAAACATTTGTTGCTATTTTTTTGGTATATTTTCCCACAAAAATCTATATTCAGAATGCATTCCCCAAACTTGTATATCAACTACTAAAAACCTTATGAAAATGGGAAATACTTTTTTTGATCACGACCTTTTTTCCAGCTCGCATCTGGTGTTGGAGTACTTTTATTGTATTGAATTAAAAAATTCTTATGAAATCAGTGATTTTATTCTTTGCTCTTGAAGTGTCTCTTGACATCTATTCTTGTTTAATAATTTTTTATAAAAATAAATTATTAATATATATAGAATTCAAAACAAGGCATGAGTATTTAAATTGATTTAAGACTTTTGACTTGCACAATTAAAAAGGGGTTTGTTAAGGAATTCAAATGGAAATTGACTACATTTTAAATACAAATAGTGAAACTTTCATATATATATATATATATATATAATAGCTTATTTTAGCTAGAATTCACAAATTGATAGGGTCTACATTTCTCACGAATCATAAAAATTATACCAAAAAGTATAAAATATTAAAACTGTAATTAGTTACCAACTTACTTTATACTACACGCCTTCAAAAGTTTTCAAATAACTCTATGTAGCAATGCTTGCATAATATAACTGCACACAAATAAACATAAATATACAAATATCTTAATGTTAATATTTTAGATGGATCTATCACAAGTTAAGGTGCCAATTATACCATAACATACATAAGGATTAACTTCTTGAATCCTTTGGATATCTTTTGGTGCATCCATAACACCTTCAGTCTTCTTTTGATCCATATCATATTCGTATTAAGGTAGATTTATGTCAAGTTAAAAAAATTATATCTTTAAAATTAATACAGATCCATTTGAACATGCATTTGGTATATGTTCAAAAAGTATCCAAAAGACTTTGAGGTTTATATCCACTTTCTATTATGATTTTATGAATGCTCATATCTTGGTACAAATCTCTTAGTTTGATATAGGTTGGGAGTGTAGTGGAAAAGGTGAATTGACTATCTTAGTAAGTGATCGTAATTGTTTTATTCTGACAACCTTTGTTTCACAACATAGTAAATCCAAAACCCATGTCTAGAGTAGGATTTCTTGTTGTTGTATTTGATAAAATAGATTTAATGCCTTGTGAGGATGGCTATTTCTTCTATAGCATGTCTAAAAGGTTGGCTTAGTCTCTATAGCAAGTTTGTTGAAAATATCATCATGGGTTGTATGCAAAGAGATTTTGTAAAACCAAATTTAGTTAATGTTTTTGTTATTACACCTTGCACTGAAGAGTGCAAAATCATTAATTTCTTTTGTTTGGTCAAATGGACTGCTGGGATAGATCAAGCTAAGTCAATAGTGTTATAAAGAAAGTTATTATTATTCCCATGCACTTGAACTCATTGATCTAGTCTTAACATTTCAATATTTGATAAGTTGTTATGGAAAACTACTCCTACCACTCTTATCTTTCTAGACATAACATAGTTGGTAAGGGTTTATAGCTTAAGCCAACAGTCTCTAGATCTTACATTTGTTCTCAAATTTTGCTTGCACTATCTCTTCCATGAAGTTGACACAATGTAGTTAGTATTTATGGTGAAATTAGTTCATAGGTATGGTGTATTTTCTCAATGGTATAGACAGTCTCTAAAGTCAAAAGGTCATTTGGGAAAGGCATCCTCATTTTAGATATAGTAAATGTCTCTAACTAGTTTTACTAGCTAGAATGTTTTACAATACATGCATATGATATAAAATTAATTAGTACATGTTAAAGTGGAGTGTTAACATTTCAATTTGCCTAGATAAAGAAGATTTATTATAAAATTCATGTCAATGAGGGAACTAATCTAGTTTTTCATTCCATACAAACCTACCTTTCACAGATATGTGTTAGCTTTCTGATGCTTTAACATATATTTAGTACAATACACAAATATTTAAAGTGTCCACATATAACCAAAATGTTCAAGTCTACACCAATGCGTTCCATGATTATGTTTCTCATCTGCAAGAAAACACAGCAAATTAACATAAGGTGTTGAAATACATTAACAAATTCTTGCCTTACATATGCCCCAAGATTGAATTTTCTACCTCTAAGACGTTAGGGAAAACATTCCACAATGTTATAAAGATAAATTCCAAAGCCAAAATAAAGTTAAAAAATTATCTTTAACCAACACCACATTTAAGAGCAAGCCCACATCATGTGCACTAATCTCTCATGCACAAAATAAAGAAACACCAAAGGGTAACAACCTCTATCACAACAAAAGGCCACATCGCCATCACCATCAAGAATAGGTAAGGTAATAAGTGGTACCAATGATACAAAATAAGTTCACACAATTATTCTAAGTTTCACACACAACAATCCTTGATTGTGTAATCTACATCAAGCCTCACACAAGAAAAAGACACCAATCTCAATGATACTTTTATGAGCACTAGAAACTATGTCTTTTGACACTTTAGAGGAATGATAACATCTCTTCCATACTTAGTTTTGGGTCAAGAGTCAACCCCTTCATGTACTCATCAACAATAGGAGTAAAAAGAACATGAACATGCAAGTTGAAATCCATCTCCTAGGTCTTACCACATAAGACCATAATTATATATATTCTTTGGCATGGCTTCAACAAAGGAAGGTTATTCAAGTTCAACACCAATGCAATCTTGAGCATAAAATCAAACCTATGAAATATAGGATCAAATGTGACATCATGACACTATAAGTATGTGACATTATACTCATTAATTTTTATGTGTATGATCATGATGATACCTACAGAGTTAAACCACATTGCTAGTCCATTAGAGACAATAAAAACACCTTCAACATTCTAGAGTCCCTTCAAAACACTAAAGTCACTTTGATATCTTCCAAAGTCAAAATCTCATTTCACACATACACAAGTTTTTATTACTCATGGTTCATCCAAGGACACAAGAGTGCAAAAGCAAACATGCATTGGTATCATGTCATGTGGTGTACTTGATATAGTAATAACTTAATAACTTACTACAACAATATATGAAGACATATTTTAGGAACCCAAAGTCCTAACGACACATTGCATGGTAAGGAACAAAATTGATTTGGTCTATGGATACCCTCTTCAAAATAAACCATTATACTTCAAATCCATTGTGAAGAATGATGAAATCTAGTACCAAATCCAAAAGCTTAATGATCAAGGCAAGATTGGGCCAAGATATTTTTATTGTGGTAGCCCAATAATCCTTGTGCCAAAGATGATGGTTTATTAAACACATACATTAGCTATTGCATGATCAAAAACATAATGATGAAGAATCAATATCCACCGATATGTAATTAGGACCTTATAAACCAGCTCCAACATGCACAATACTTCACCAAGACCAACATGAAGTCAAGTTACCATCATGTTCCAATCCATCTAGAATATGTTTGAAAGATGTTCATAACATAGTAAGAATTGTACAAATTGTTGGTTATGCCTTTACATTCGACTAATATACCAAAAATATTCATGTGCTTGGTGAATGACATACCTAGGCACTTCAGCAACTCTTTCACCTTTATCTACTTGGTGACATTCTCATATTTAGTAAACCATGGGAGGAGCATTTGGAGCATGTCATGCACATCCTAGACACATTAATTTAAAAAAAAATTCAAGTCATTTAATGCAAGTTTAGAATCAATATAATGCAAATACAATATCTAGTCTACATCATTGACTGCACATGCATCCTTGTAGATTTAAAGAAAATCAAAGTCATCCATGATTGGCCAACTCTATGCAATCTCATAGATATCATGAGTTTTTCTAAACTTGATAAATTCTAATGCAAGTTAATCCTTGGATTTTTTAACATACCGTAGCCACTCAACCTATCATGCACATCAAATTTACAATCTATTGTGCAACTACACAACAACTCATATTCAAGGAGATCAAGCAAAACTTGTGTGTTGTTCTCATCATTTCAATGTCTAAAATTGTCCAACCCTTTGAGATCAACATTGATGCATTAAACTATGCACTCAACACAATATTCACTCAACATAGACATTCAATTGTTTATCACTATGGGAGATTCATCGACATAGTTCAACACTACTCCATTTATGAGAAATAAGTTATATTTTAGTGTTCAACCAATCAAACAATGGTGATAATACATATTTTGTAAGGAAGTAATCATTATCTTAATTCAAAAGCTAATTTAGGTCTTGTATACACATTGGAAGCTAGAGAATATGACCACAAGAAGTCAATGACATTATTGCAATAATTCCATCTCATAGTCAAACATAAGGAGGGTAAAAAATAAAGCAACATATTGCCTTAGCCAACATGTACTCATAAAAATGCTTGACATTCATAGTCATAACTTTCCTAATTGTGAGTCACTATACTCAATAGAGTAACACTTCCTATAAGCCTACACTTCCTGTAAGCCTACACTAAGCTAATAAATCTTTGTTATGCCTAAAGCATTGTTACTGGCAAGAACACATGAAAAATTCATTTAGAAATCTTTTAAATAGCTATGTAAGCGATGATGTGCCGATATGTGCCCATCGGCATACATGTTGAAGAGGGCAGTGGTCTCATTCTGCGGCTATATATAAAACTCTAATTATATAGAGCTTTGTTTTGTTCCTTGAACATTGCATGTGACTATTCTATTATATTGCTTTGATCAATACAAAGGCAATCTATTGAGAATCCAAAACAAATGAGAATTTATTAAGACATTAATACTAACTGAGGCCATTATAGTTTTGAATGGGTGATCAACATGGAATGCGATGGCATGTATGAGGCATATAATGTGCTAACATGTTAGTCTTGTTACACACAGAGTTAATAGGTGTAACGCTTTTAAGTGTTAATATTGAGGTAAATATGAAAGAATACATGTAATGTGGTCCTTCATAAGACTTCATTCTACACTTCAAATTGGTATTATCATTTCAATGCTGATTAAAATTGGTATCACTATCAATTAATGGATAATGATCTCCTGCCAAGAGCTCGATCGCATGAAACACCTGGGAAATCATATGAATATTTAATAGAATGAAAAATAAAAATGTTTCACCAAGTAATAAAACACTGTATTCATTTTTTATAACCTTAGAGAAAGGACCAAAGGCCCCAAGTGCAAACAAGTCTAATATGTATGAAAAGCATATATTACATATATGAGTTAAACCCAATCAAATGTTTCATTTGGTCCCTAAGCATGAAAATAAGTCCAATATTTTGTGAAAAGCATATGTTTTATATATTTGAGTTGAACTCACTCAAATGTTTCAAATAGCCCACAGGATTTATGGGCATGGAAATACACATGGCAGTGTAAGAAAGGCCAAAAAATTATTGCCCATGGAAATACGCATGGGAGCATAAAATTTACGTAGAGTTTGTTATTCACATCTAATGGACTAAAATAGTGTCTGTTAAAAAAAAAAAAATGTTTAAGTTTGTTATTCACATATATTAGTAAGTTTGTTATTCATAAGTTTGTAAGTTTGTTTTTGCATTTATGAAACTAAAAATAGTGTCTTGTGCTCAAAAAGAGCGGGTTGGGAAATACGCATGGAGTGGGTTGGGAAATACACATGGGAGTGTAAAATTTCTTTGTTAAGTTTGTTATTCACATTTACGAGACCAAAACATTCTGTATGTTCAAAAAGGTTAAGTTTTGGACACTATGACATGTAAATGATGCAAGGCTATTAGGATTTCTCCATTTGTAGGGCAAGGGTATTCTTTCTGCAATTGGATTAGTTCTTAGATAAATAAGGGATCCATGTACGTGTGGAGCTAGTGCATATCCCAAATTAAAGAACTTCTCCATAGTTTACTGGAGAATATTTTCAAAGTTGAATTTATCCATAGTTTATTGGAAAATATTTCCAATTAAGTTTTGGCAATTCCTAATCATAAAATTTTAAAAAATAATTTTTAATGACCTTAAGCATAATCAATTTAAATTTAAAAAGAAAATAATGTTTGAGGACATTAAGCGTAATCAGTTTAAAATTTAAAAAATAATTATAGGATGTACTCGTATTTGACCTTAATCTAATGATTTCAAAAATTTATCGTAATCAGCATAAAATTAAAAAATAATAATGATAAGACGTACTGGCATTTGACCTTAAGCCGAATGATTTCAAAATTTTAAAAAACAATGAATAATTATCAGATGTATTGCATTCAACATTAAGCTTAACCATTGCAAAATTTTAGAAAATAATTCATTCCAATCATTAAGCACTAGCCAAATATACTATTTAGCAATCATTAACTTTTAAGTATTTAATCCTTTTCAATATTTCACAAATTTAAATTACATTGACATGTAACAACCTCATAAACAACCTCATGAATTACTCTTTATTAACTATTAATCTCCATCTAATCCCATAAACAACCTCATAAATTACTTTTTATTAACTATCAATCTCTATTTAATCTCCATCTAAAGTAGTTTACAATATAGCGTTTAGCCATATTGTACATGAAGACAACAAATTTATCTAGATTGACACCAAAATTTTTAAAAATAAAGATCGAATGTACTACATTTAACCTTATAAAATTTTAAAAAATAATTTATTTCAATCATTAAGCACTAACTAAATAAACAATTTAAGAATTAGACTTTTGGAGTAATTAATCTTTTCAAACATTTTACAAATTTAATAATACAACATAAACATAGTTTTAAATAAATTATTTAACAATTATTAACTTTTGAGTAATTAATTCTTCTCAACTTTCCTTAAATTTAATATGAAAATACAAACATAAATGTTAACACATATATAGGTACAAATGGAATACCAAAAATAATAATAGACATGCCAATTGAACACTAAACAAGATTAGTTTTATGATTGCTTTATTGTGAACACAATAAGATTATAGACCGTAAAAAATAATAACAGACTTACTTAATTGAACACCGAAGAATCTTGTTGTAAGAATGTTGTATAAATGATGGAAGTTATAGGATATGAAGACCATAAGACCTTAATTAAAACCTTATAGCCTTATAAATCATGCATATATTTAAGTTTTCCTATTACAAACTTTTTATATTATAAAATTATAATTTATTTCATGAGCAGGCAGCAATTATCAACCTTTTTAATCTATAAAACTTGTTAACATTTATTTCATGAACAAGAAATGATCATGAAACTTTTAATCTTTGAAAATGTTGCAAATCATATTCTCAAAACCTAATCCAAAAGTAATAATAAAAATAAAATCTTTAGATCATCAAATTTAAGTTGCATCTCATTATCTGTATTTTCTAAATTGTTGCAAAGTACCCTGAAAATCCAATCTAAGAGATTGTAATAAAAATGTCTTTTTAATAAAAATATCTTTTTAATAAAAATATCTTTTTAATAAAAATATATTTTTTGATCATTCATTTAATACATTAAAATCTTAAGATAATTTTTAAATAAACCTTTCATTTAAATTTAAAATATATTTTTAAGTTGCATTTTAGGAGTGGCATAAAGAGGGAAAATTATCAAAACATTGTGTGGGGGTCAAACAAGGTGTTGGTTAAATTTTTTAAAATTATGAAATAAATTTAAGTAATAAAGGTATATTATTTATTTATAAATAGTAGATGAAGAAAACATCAAATTCTAAGTTTAGAAAAAGTTTTTCATACATTAATTTAAATATACAAATTTAAATGTCAAATTTAAATATACAAAATAAATGGTAAGAGTTTTATTATATATTAATTTAAATATATAATTTAAAATTTCAACTCAAGTAACCTATATATATCATGCATATAATTAACCATTGCTATTATAAACTTTTTATATTATAAAATAATAATTTATCTCATGAGAGGCAACAATTATCAACCTTTTTAATCTAAGATTAAAACTTGTTAGAACTTATTTCATGAGTAAGAAATGATCATGGAACTTTATATCTTTTTTTTTTTAAAAATCTTTGGAAATGCTACAAATCATAGCCTCAAAATCTAATCTAAGAGTAGTAATGAAAATAAAATATTTAGATCATCAAATTTAAGCGGCATCTTATTATCCGTATTTTCAAAAATATTGTAGTGTAACTATGAAAATCTAATCCAAGAGATTTTCATAAAAATATCTTTTTGATAATTCATTTAATATATATAACTATAAATATTAAGATCATTTTTTAAATAAAAATATTTTATTTAAATTTAAAATATAACTATTTTTAGTTTTTTTGATTGAAAAAATGTTTATATTAAACCATTAGTAAAAGTACAACGTATCATACAAAAAAGAAGGGTGGAGAGGAGCGACATAAAGAGGGAAAATATGAATATTATTTATTTATTAGATGAGAAAAATGTAACCTCAAATATATAAAATAAGAGAAATGGTAAAGGTTTTATTAGACATTAATTTAAATATATAAATTAAACTGTCAAATATACCAAATAGGAGAAATGGTAAATTTTTTTATCACACATTAACTTAAATATAAAAATAAAAATGAGTTTTTTCAAGAAATATCTTTCCTAAAATAAAATTAATGCAAATAAATATTATTTATTTATTGAATGAGTATCAAATGAATATTACTTATTTATTAGGTAAGTAAAATGTCAAACTTTATAAAATGTCAAACAAACAAAAAAATAGTCTATCATTTGTTTGTTCAAACCCTAATTTATCATTTGTTTGTTTAAATTAATCCCATTGGGTAATGTATTAATACTCATTTTATTTATTTAAGTTTATTGATCCTTCCTCATCACCAAACTTAAAGTACACATTGATCTCTTTAAGTTAATCTATAAAAACTCAAATATAAAGATCTATTCCCATGACCTAGGTTATTTTCATTGAGTTTCATATATATATATATATATATATGTATATATATATATATGTATATATATATGTATATATATATATATATGTATATATATATATATATATGTATATATATATATGTATATATATATATATATATATGTATATATATATATATGTATATATATATATGTATATATATATATATATATATTTGTAGAATCAGGGTCCAATGTAGTTCTTAAACAATATTATTTCATGCACTTTTTGTTAATACACCATGGGCACTTTTGCTATAATTTTATTTTATTGTCTCATATTCATCACTTTTGTTTACTCATCTATTTGTGAATGGTATATTAAATTGTACCTTCTTCAATAGTTCCAATTGATAATCTTTAGAAAAAATTACCCTTCATTTTAACAACTATTATATCTCACCAAGTAATTATTTTTTACCCATTATAATCCTACCCACTTTTGCTTCTTTAAATCAATCTATCCCTTTGGGTAATGCTTTAATACATATTTTGTTTCTCTCAATTTATCGAACCCTCCACATCATTAAACTCAAAATACATTTGATATCTACAAGTCAATCTATAAAAACTCAAATTTAAAGACCTATTCCCATGACCCAGGGTCTTTTGATTGAGTTGCATACATATCTATTTGTATAATTAGGGTCTAATGTAATTATGAAACAATATTATTTCATGCATCTTTTCTTCATACAACATGGTCTAATGTAGTTAGGAAAAAATATTATTTCATGCTCTTGTAAAAACTGGAGTCTAATGTATTTCTATCATCGACTCTTCACTTTAGATCAACTTTTTATTCTTACATCATGGTAAATTTTTCATTTTTTTTATTTCACTTGTTTATGCATGTCTTGTATATGTTATGCAAATTCCTCTAATTAGGTGTATAACAATTTAATACTTTTCAGTCTGTACCCACATTTAAATTAAATTGTTATAAGTATATTCACCTTGTGCCAAGGTCAATCCCACTATTTTGGTTTGTTTCAAACCAACATCTCAACAAATTTCCAAGACTTGTATTCACCTAAATTTTTACTCATATGTTTATGGATGGTATGTTGAATTATAACTTTTTCAGCAAGTCCAAATGATAATCTATATGGAAAAATGTGTCTTTCAATATAGAAACCATTTAATCCCATTTGATAATTTATAAAGAAAACCCTTTTGTTCCTCATTATAACTTTATTTTATCATATGTTTGTATGACAATTTAATTTGGTATGAAACACTTTCAAGTTCATCAATCCCTCCACCATCAAATTTGAAGTACACTTTGATCTCTATGAGTCAATTTATTAAGACTCATATTCAACCCCAATGTTTTAGTGTTTTTCAAAACAAACATTTAAAAAATTCAAGACTCTTATTTAAAACAACTATTTTCCCATCTATTTTTGGATGGTACACTAAATTGTAACATCTTCATTGTGTACAACTAATAATCACATTGAATAATTTTTAACACCTATTTTATTGTTTTCATCTTTTTTAGCAAGTCTAAATGATAATGTATATATAGAAACATTTCTTTTAGTATGGAAAATATTATCACATTGGATAATTAGATTATATCCTTTTTATTCCTCTTAGTTTTACTTCCTTATACCATAGGGTTTCATGACCATTCAACCTAGTCATATACTTTCACATTAATCGAGCACTCCACATCATCAAACTCAAATTAAATTTTGATGTTTACAATCCAATCTATAAATATTGTATCTAATGGTACTAAAAAACTATTTGTTTCCACCAAATATTATGAAAATGTCTATCAATATCCTTTAATTTTAGATTAGCTTATTATATGTACCCAATGGCACAAAACTATAATTTTTTTCCAACAAATAATTTCTTGTACTCATATTGATTAAATTATTATAGGCATATTCACCTTATTTCAAAATCAATCCCACTCTTTGGGTTTTTTTCCAAACCATCTCAATAAATTTCCAAGACATGTATTCACATGCATTTTTTATCCGTATTTTTAAAGATGGTACATTCAATTGTAAATTATTCATCAAGTCTAAATAATAATCTAAATTCCTAAATGTGCCCTTCAATATGAAAACTACACTATCTCATTGTACAATGTTTTAATACCCATTCTATTTATTTCAATTTAACTTTCTTTTACCATATAGTTTTATAAGCATTAAACTTGCTCAGGAACACTGTAAAGCTCATTAGTTCCTCCACATCATCAAATTCAAATTAAACTTTAATCTCTATAATCTAATCTAGAAATACTCTTTATCAACACTAATGTTTCATTCTTTTTTAAACTAAAAATTCAAAACTCATATACAACACAATTATTTTCCCATTTATTTTTTTATTCTCATATTATTTAAAAACTTCAAATCTCATTGGGCCAACTACATCATCCATGTCAAATAAGTCTTTGAAATTTTTAAGCCACTCATTCAAATCTGTTATCATTGACTCTTCACTTGCGATTAAAGTTTTGTTTATCCATCATGGTAAATTACTTAACCTTCTCTTTCAATTGTTTATACATGTTTTATATATGTTAAACAAAATCCTCTTATAAGTTTAGTTTCCCACACACTTTAATAAACTTTAGTTTTCCTCTAGATAAATTTTTGTACTCATATTGATTAAATTGTTATAAGCATATTCACCTTATGCCAAGATCATCCCACTATTTGGATTGTTTTCTAAACCAACATGTCAACAAATTTCCAAGACTTGTATTCACATGCATTTTATCATATGTTTGCATTACCATTTAACTTGGTATGAGATATTTTCAATCTTATTGGTCCCTCTAACATCAAACTTATATATAGTTTAATCTCTGTGAGTTAATATATCAAGACTCATATTCAACACTAATATTTTAGTGTTTTTCAAAACAAACAATCAAAAAATTCAAGACACTTATTTAACACAACTAGGGATGGTACTCTAAATTGTAACATTTTAATTATGTTGAACTAATAATCACATTAGATAATTTCTAATATCTATTTTATTACTTTCAACTTTCTTAGCAAGTCCAAATGATAATCTACATGTAAAATCATTGACATTAGTATGGAAACTATTCTATCATATTGGATAATTATTTTACACTCCTTTTGTTCTTCTTAGTTTTACTTCCTTAAACCATAGTATTTTATAACCATTCAACTTGGTCAAACACTATTTTGTTAATTGTGTTAATTGGGTACTCCACATCACCAAACTTGAAGTAAACTTTGATCTTTCTAATCAAATTTATAAATACTCATGTTTAACACCAATATTTCACATTTTTCAATCCAAATATCTCAGTATATTTTCAATATTCATGTTTGACATACTTATTTTCCCATCTATTTTTAGAGTATAATAAATTTTATTTTTTTCAATGAATCAAACTAATAATGTACAAAAATAATTTTCTTTTAACTTTTTCAACAATTATATCTTATGGCCTCATATTCATAACTTTTTTTTACTCATCTGTTTGTAAGTGGTACACTAAATTGTAACTTATTCAATAAGTCTAATTGATAATTTATAGAAATAATTATCCTTAGTTTCAGAAACTATTATATCTTGACAAATAATCTTTTTTCTACCCATTATAATTCTCATTGATTTTACTCCTTTAGACCAATCTATCCCATTTGATAATGTTTTAATACTCATTTTATTTCTCCCAATTTATCGACCCATCCACATAATCAAACTCAAAGTACACATTGATCTCTGTAAGTCAATCTATAAAGACTCAACTCTAAAAACCTATTCCCATGATTGTGACTCTCTTCATTGAGTTTCCTACATATCTATTTGTAGAATCAGGGTCTAATGTAGTTCTAAAACAATATTATTTCATGCACTTTTTGTTCATAGACCATGGACACTTTTTCAATAATTATATCTTATTGTCTCATATTCATCACTTTTGTTTACTTATTTGTTTGTGAATGGTACATTAAACTGTAACTCCTTCAACAAGTCCAATTGATAATCTATAGAAAAATTACCCTTCATTTCAATAACTATTATATCTCACCAAGTAATAAATGTTTTACCCATTATAATCCTACCCACTTTTACTTATTTAAATAAGTCTATCCCAATGGGTAATGTTTTAACACATATTTTATTTCTCTCAATTTATTTAGCCTTCCACATCATCAAACTAAAAGTACACTTTGATATATTTAAGTCAATATATAAAGACTCAAATATAAATACCTATTCCCATGACCTGGGCTCTTTTCATTGAGTTGCCTACATATATATTTATAAAATGAGGGTCTAATGTAGCTCAGAAACAATATTATTTCATGAAATATTTGTCCATACACCAGTGTCTAATATAGTTAGGAAAAAATATTATTTCAAACACTTGTAAAACTCAGAGTCTAATGTAGTTCTATCATTGACCCTTCACTTGAGATCAATTTTTTTTTTATACACCATGGTAAATTTCTCAATATTTTTTATTTCAATTGTTTAATCATGTCTTATATATGTTATGCAAATTCCTCCAATTAGGTGTAGAACCCTTTTATACTTTTTAGTCTACATCCAAATTAAGACATTTTAGTTTCCCACCAGATAATATTTTGTACACATATTGATTAAATTGTTATAATCATATTCACCTTGTGCTAAGATCAATCCCACTATTTTGGTTTGTTTCAAACCAACATCTCAATAAATTTGCAAGACTTGTATTCACTTGAATTTTTACTCATATGTTTATGGATGGTACCTTGAATTATAAGTTTTTTAGTAAGGCCAAATGATAATTTATAAGCAAAAACATGTCTTTCAATATAGAAACCATTTTATCACATTAGATAATTTTTAAAAGTTCCTTTTGTTCCTCAGTAAAACTTTATTTTATCATATATTTGTATGACCATTTAATTTGGTAAGAGACACTTTCAAGTTTATCATACCCTGCACCATCAAATTTGAGGTACAATTTGATCTCTATGAGTCAATCTATTAAGACTCATATTCAACACCAATGTTTTAGAGTTTTTCAAATCAAACACTTTAAAAATCTAAGACTCTTATTTAATACAACTATTTTTCCATCTATTTTTTGATGGTAAACTAAATTGTAATATCTTCATTGTGTACAACTAATAATCACATTGAATCATTTTTAACACCCATTTTATTGATTTCAAATTTTTTAGCAAATCCTAATAATAATGTATAAATGGATGTATTCCCTTCAGTATGGAAAATATTTTATCACATTGGATAATTAGTTTATATCTTTTTTGTTCCTCTCAATTTTACTTATACCATAGGGTTTCATGACCATTAAACCTAGTCAAATACTTTCATGTTAATCGAGCACTCCACATAATCAAACTCAAAGTAAACTTTGATCTTTGCAATCCAATCTATAAATATGGTTCCCAGTGGTACTAAAATACATTTTTTTCCCGCCAAATATTATCAAAACATCTATCAATTTCCTTTAATTTTAGATTAACTTATTTTGTATACCCAATGGTACTAAATTATAATTTGTTTCCACCAAATAATTGCTTGTACTCATATTTATTAAATTATTATAGGCATATTCACTTTATTTCAAAATCAATCCCACTCTTTTGGATTTTTTCCAAACCATCTCAATAAATTTCTAAGATTTTTATTCAGAAGCATTTTTTATCCGTATTTTAAAAAATGGTACATTGAGTTGTAAATTATTCAAAAAGTCCAACTAATAACATAAATTCATAAATGTGCCTTTCAATATGAAAACTATCTTATTTCATTGTGTAATGTTTTGTTACCCATTTTGTTTATTTCAATTTAACTTTATTTTACCATATGGTTGTATAACCATTCAACTTAGTCATGGATACTTTAAAGCTCATTAGTTCCTCTAAATCATCAAATTAAAATTAAAATATAATATCTTTGATTCAATCTATCAAGACTCTTATTCAACACTAATGTTTTATACTTTTTTATAATAAAAATTCAAGACTCATATACAACACAGATATTTTCCTATCTATTTTTTCATTCTCATATTCTTTAAAAACTTTAAATCTCATTGGTCCACCCACATCATCCATGTTGAATCGGTATTTGAACTCTATAAGCCACTCATTCAAATCTTTTATCATTCACTCTTCACTTGAGATCAAATTTTTATTTATATGCCATGGTAAATTGCTTAATTTTTTCTTTCAATTATTTGTGCATGTTGTGTATATGTTATACAAAATCCAACTATAAGTTTAGTTTCCCACACACTTAAAGAAACTTTTATTTCCCACTACATAAATTTTTGTACTCATATTGATTAAATTGTTATAAGCATATTCACCTTATGCCAAAATCAATCCCATTGTTTGGATTTCTTTCTAAACAAACATCTCAAAAAAATTCCAAGACTTGTATTCACAAGCATTTTAGCATATGTTTAAATTACCATTTAACTTAGTATGGGACACTTTTAAGCTTACCAGTCCCTCCAATATCAAAATTTAAATATAGTTTGATCTCTGTGAGTCAATCTACCAAGACTCATATTCATCACTAATATCTCAGTGTTTTTCAAACCAAATATTTTAAAAAATCAAGACTCTTATTTAACACAACTATTTTCCCATCTATTTTTGGATGGTACATTAAATTGTAACATTTTCATTATATTCAACTAATAACCAGTGTTTATAAATTTTAATATATATATATATATATATATATATAAATTTCAACTTTATCAGTAAGTCCAAACAATAATCTACATGTAAAAGCATTCACTCTAGTATGGAAACTATTTTATCATATTAGATAATTATTTTATACTCATTTTGTTCTTGTCAGTTTTACTTCCTTATACCATAGGTTTTCATAACCATTCAACTTGGTCAAACATTGTTTTATTAATTGGGCACTCCACATCCTCAAACTTGAAGTAAACCTTGATCTTTCTAATCAAATCTAAAAATACTCATGTTTAACACCAACATTTCACATTTTTTAATCCAAATATCTCAATTTTTTCATGCATCCAACTAATAATCTACAAAAATAATTTTCCTTTAACTTTTTCAACAATTATATCTTATTGCCTCATATTCATCACATTTGTTTACTTATTTGTTTGTGAGTGGTACACTAAATTATAACTTATTCAATAAGTCTAATTGATAATCTATAGCAAAATAATCCTTCATTTCAACAACTATTATATCTTGCCAAGTAATTATTTTTCTACCCATTATAATCTTACCCGATTTTATTTATTTAAATTAGTGTATCCCATTGGTTAATGTTTTAATACATATTTTGTTTCTCTCAGTTTATTGAGCTCTCCACATCATCAAACTCAAATTATACATTGATCTTTGTAAGTCAATCTATAAAGACTCAAATCCAAATACCTATTCCCATGACCCAGGCTCTTTTTATTGAGTTGCCTACATATCTATTTGTGGAATTAGGGTCTAATGTAGTTTTGAGACAATATTATTTCATACACTTTTTCTTCATACACCATGGTCTAATGCAGTTAGGAAATAACATTATTTCATCCATTTGAAAAAATTAAAGTCTAATGTAGTTATATCATTAACTCTTTACTGGAGATCAACTTTTTTATCATACATCATAGTAAATTTGTCAATTTTTTCTTTTAATTATTTATGCATGTCTTGTATATGTTATGAAAATTCCTCTAATTAGGTGTACAACACTTTAAGATTTTTTAGTTTACACCCACATTAAGACATTTTAGTTTCACATCAGATAATATATTGTATGCATATTGATTAAATTGTTATAAGCATATTCATCTTGTGCTAATATCAATCCCACTATTTTAGTTTGTTTTGAACCAACATATCAACAAATTTATAGGACTTATATTCCCCAACATTTTTACTCATATATTTATGGATGGTATGTTGAATTATAGCTTTTTCAACAAGTCCAAATAATAATCTATATGCAAAAACATGCCTTTCAATATAGAAACCATTCTATCCCATTAGATAATTTTTAAATGCCATTTTTTTTCTTGGTATAACTTAATTTTATCATATGTTTATATGACCATTTAATTGGGTATGAGACACTTCCAAGTTTATCAGTCCCTCCACCAATAATTTGGATGTACAGTTTGATCGATGCGAGTCAATCTATTAAGACTCATATTCAAAACCAATGTTTTAGCTTTTTTCAAATCAAACACTTAAAAAATTCAAGGCTCTTATTTAATACAATTATTTTCCTGTATTTTTTTGGATGGTACACTAAACTGTAACATCTTCATTGGGTACAAATAATAATCACATTGAATAACTTTTAACACCTATTTTATGGTTTTGAACTTTTTTAGCAAGTCCAAATGATAATGTATATATAGAAGCATTCCCTTTAGTATGGAAAGTATTCAATCACATTGGATAATTAGTTTATATCCTTTTTGTTCTTCTTAGTTTTAGTTCCTTATACCAAAGGGTTTCATGACCATTGAACCTAGTCAAATACTTTCACGTTAATGGAACACTCCACATGATCAAACTCAAAGTAAACTTTGATACTTGTAATCCAAGCTATAAACATGGCACCCAATGGTACTAAACTATAATTTTTTCACCAAATATTATCAAAACATCTATCAATTTCCTTTAATTTTAGATTAACTTGATGTGTGTACACAATGGTACTAAAGTATAATTTTTTTCACCAAATAATTTCTTGTATTCATATTGATTAAATCATTATAGATGTATTCACCTTATTAAAAAATCAATCCCACTCTTTGGGTTTTTTTCCAAAACATCTCAATAAATTTCCAAGACTTGTATTCACATGCTTTTCTTTCATATTTTAGAGAGTACATTGAATTGTAAATTATTCAAGAGGTCTAAATAATAATCTAAATTCATAAACATGCCCTTCAGTATAGAAACTATCCTATCTCATTGTGTTATGTTTTAATACCCATTTTATTTATTTCAATTTAACTTTCTTTTACCATATGGTTGTATAACCATTCAACTTGGTCAATAACACTTTAAAGCTCATTAGTTCCTCCACATTATCAAATTAAAATTACACTTTAGTCTCTATGATCCAATATATCAAGACTCTTATTCAACACTAATGTTTCACACTTTTTCAAACTAAAAATTCAAGACTCATATACAACACAACTATTTTCTCATCTTTTTTTCATTCTCATATTATTTAAAAACTATAAATCTCATTGAGCTACCCACATCATCCATGTTGAATCATGCGTTGAACTTTGTAAGCCACTCATTCAAATCTTTTATCATTCACTTTTCACATGCAATAAATTTTTTGTTTATATACCATGATAAATAATTTAATTTTTTCTTTTAATTATTTATGCATTTTTTGTATATGTTATAAAAAATCCTCCTATAAGTTTAGTTTCCCACACACTTTAACAAACTTTAGTTTCCCACCAGATTAATTTTTGTACTCATCTTGATTAAATTGTTATAAGCATATTCACCTTATGCCAAGATCAATACCACTATTTGGATATTTTTTCTAAACCAACATTTCAATAAATTTACAACACTTTTATTCACATGCATTTTATCATATGTTTTCAATGCTATTTCACTTGGTATGAGACACTTTAAATTTTATCACTCCCTCCACAATCATACATTAAATATACTTTGATCTCTATGAGTCAATGTATTAATACTCATAATCAACACCAGTGTTTTAGCGTTTTTGAAATAAAACACTTAAAAAATTCAAGACTCTTATTTAAAACAACTATTTTCCCATCTATTTTTGAGTGGTACTCTAAATTAAAACATCTTCATTGTGTATAACTAATAATCACATTGAATAATTTTTAACACCCATTTTATTGCTTTCAAATTTTTAAGGAAGTCTAAATGATAATGTATATATATATATATATATATATATATATATATATATATATATATATATATATATATATATATATATATATATATATATATATAAACATTCCCTTTAGTATGGAAACTATTATGTCACATTAGATAATTAGTTTATATCATTTTTGTTCCTCTCAATTTTACTTTCTTATAGCATAGGGTTTCATGACCATTCAACCTAGTTAGATACTTTCACATTAATCGAGAACTTCACATCATCAAAATCAAAGTAAACTTTGATTTTTGAAATACAATCTATAAATATGGTACCCAATAGTACTAAACTACTATTTTTTTCCTCCAAATATTATCAAAATATCTATCAATTTCCTTTAATTTTAGATTAACTTGTTGTGTATACACAATGGCACTAAACTATTATTCTTTTCCACCAAATAATTTATTTTACTTATATCAATTAAATTATTATATGAATATTCACATTATTCCAAAATCAATCCCACTCTTTGTGATTTTTTCCAAACCTTCTCAATAAATTTCCAAGACTTGTATTCACATGCATTTTTTATCTATATTTTTAAAATGGTATGTTGAATTGTAAATTATTCAGCAAGTCTAAATAATCATCTAAATTCATAAACGTGTCATTTAATATGAAAACTATCCTATACCCATTTTGTTTATTTCAATTTAACTTTCTTTTACCATATGGTTGTAAAACCATTCAACTTGATCAGGAACAATTTAAAGCTAATTAGTTCCTCCACATCATCAAATTCTAATTACACTTTAATCTCGATAATCTAATCTATCAAGACTCTTATTCAATACTAATGTTTCATACATTTTCAAACTAAAAATTCAAAAAATTCAAGACTCATATACAACACAAATATTTTCCCATCTATTTTTTCATTCTCATATTCTTTAAAAACTTTAAATCTCATTGGGCCATCCACATCATCCATGTCAAATCAGTCTTTGAACTCTTTAAGCCACTCAGTTAAATCTTTTATCATTCTCATATTTTTAGATGGTACACTAAATTGTAACATGTTCATTGGGTGAAACTAATAATCACATTGAATAATTTTTATCGCCCATTTTATTTCTTTCAACTTTTTTAGCAAGTCCAAATGATAATGTATATATAGAAACATTCCTTTTAGTATGGAAACTATTTTTTCACTTTGGATAACGAGTTTATATCCTTTTGGTTCCTTTCAGTTTTACTTCATTATGCCATAGGGTTTCATGACCATTAAACCTAGTCAGATACTTTCACGTTAACTGAGCACTCCTCATAATAAAACTCAAAGTAAACTTTGATCTTTGCAATCTAATCTATAAATATTATCAAGACATCTATCAATTTCCTTTAATTTTAGACTAAATTCTTGTGTGTACTCAATGGTACTAAACTATAATTATTTCCCACCAAATAATTTATTTTACTCATATTGATTAAATTATTATAGGTATATTCACCTTATTCCAAAGTAAATCCCACTCTTTGGGTTTTTTTTCAAACCATCTCAATAAATTTTAAAGGCTTATATTCCCATGTATTTTTTTCTATATTTTTAAAGATGGTATGTTAAATTGTAAATTATTCAACAAATCTAAATAATAATCTAAATTCATAAATGTGCCCTTCAATATGGAAACCATCTTATCTAATTGTGTAATGTTTTAATAACCATTTTATTTATTTAAATTTTAACTATATTTTACCATATGGTTTTATAACCATTCAACTTGGTCAGGAATAATTTAAAGCTCATTAGTTCCTCCACATCATACAATTCAAATTACACTTTAATCTCTATAATACAATCTATCAAGACTCTTATTCAACACTATTGTTTCATATTTTTTCAAACTAAAAATTCAAAAAATTCAAGACTCATATACAACATAACTATTTTCTCATCTATTTTTTTGTTCTCGTATTCTTTAAAAACATTAAATCTCATTGGGCCACCCACATCATCCATGTAAAATCAATTTTTGAGCTCTGTAAGCTACTCATTCAAATATTTTATTATTGAATCTTCACTTGCGATCAAATTTTTGTTTATACACCATGGTAAATTGCCTAATTTTTTCTTTCAATCGTTAATGCATGTTTTGTATATGTTATACAAAAACCTCCTATAAGTTTAATTTTCCAAACACTTTTAAAACTTTAGTTTCCCACTAGATATATTTTTGTATTCATGTTGATTAAATTGTTATAAGCATATTCACGTTATGTCAAGATCAATCCCACTATTTGGATTTTTTATAAACAAGCATCTCAAAAATTTTCCAAGACTTGTAGTCACATGCATTTTATCATATGTTTGAAATACCTTTTAACTTGGTATTAGACACTTTCAATCATATCAGCCCCTCCACCATCAAACTTTAAATATACTTTGATCTTTATGAGTCAATCTATCAAGACTCATATTCAACACTAATATTTGAGCATTTTTCAAACCAAACACTCAAAAAATTCAAGACTCTTATTTAACATAACTATTTTCCCATCTATTTTAAGATGGTACACTAAATTATAACATTTTTATTGTGTTCAATTAATAATCACACTAGATAATTTTTAATATATATTTTATTACTTTTAGCTTTCTTAGCAAGTCCAAATGATAAACATGTAAAAACATTCAATTTAGTATGGAAACTATTCTATCATATTGGATGATTATTTTATAATCCTTTTGTTCCTCTCAATTTTATTTCATTATACCATAGGTTTTCATAACCATTTAACTTGGTCAATCACTGTTGTGTTGATTGGGCACTCCACATCATCAAATTTGAATTAAACTTTGATATTTCTAATAAAATCTATAAATACTAATGTTTAACACCAATATTTCATATTTTTAAATCCAAACATCTCAATTTATTTTCAAGATTCTTGTTTGACATACTTATTTTACGATCTATTTTTAGAGTACAATAAATTTTATTTTTTCAATGCATCCAACTAATAATCTACAAAAATAATTTTCCATTAACTTTTTTCACATTTATATATTATTGCCTCATATTCATCACTTTTGTTTATTTATTGGTTGTGAGTGGTACATTAAATTGTAACTTCTTCAACAAGTCTAATTGATAATCTGTAGAAAAAAATATCCTTCATTTCAAAAACTAATATATCTTTCCAAGTAATCATTTTTCTACCCATTATAATCCTCTATGCTTTTACTTATTTAAAGTAGTCTTTCCCATTGGGTAATGTTTTAATACCCATTTTTTTCTCCCTATTTATTGATCCCTCAACATAATCAAAGTCAAAGTACACATTGATCTCTGTAAATCAAAATATAAAGACTCAAATCTAACGACCTATTTTCATGACAGGGGCTCTTTTCATTGAGTTACCTACGTATCTATTTGTAGTATCAAGGTATAATGTATTTCTGAAACAATATTATTCCATGCACTTTTTGTTCATACACCATGGGCACTTTTGAAAAAATTATATCTTATTATCTCATATAAGTCACTTTTTTTACTCATCTCTTTATGAATTATACACTAAATTGTAACTTCTTCAACAAGTCCAATTGATAATTTGTAGAAAAAATTACACTTCATTTCAACAAATATTATATCTCACAAAGTAATCATTTTTTAACCTATTATAATCGTAATCACTTTTTACTTATTTATATTAGTCTATCCTATTGGGTAATGTTTTAATACATATTTTGTTTCTCTTAGTTTATCAAGCCCTCCAAATCATCAAAATCAATTTACACTTTGATCTATGTAAGTCAATCTATAAGGACTCAAATCTAAATACCTATTCCCATGAATTGCACTCTTATCATTGAGTTGCCTACATATCTATTTGTAGAATCAAGGCCTAATGTAGTTTTGAAACAATATTATTTCATGCATTTTTTTCATACACCATGGTCTAACATAATTAATCAATAATATAATTTCATGCGCTTATAAAACTTAGAGTCTAATGTAGTTCTATCATTGACTCTTCATTTGAGATCAATTTTTTATTCATACACCATGGTGAATTTATCAATTTTTTTTCTTTCAATTGTTTATGCATGTCTTTTATATGTTATGCAAATTCCTCCACTTATGTGTACAACATTTTAAGACTTTTCAATCTACACCCACATTAAGACACTTTAGTTTCCCACCAGATAATATTTTGTACACATATTGATTAAATTATTATAAGCATATTCACCTTGTGCCAAGATCAAGCCCCCAATTTTGGTTTGTTTCAAACCAACATCTCAACAAATTTCTAGGACTTGTATTCACTTAGATTTTTACTCATATGTTTATGGATGGTATGTTGAATTATAACTTTTTTAGGAAGTCCAAATGAAAATCTATGTGCAAAAACATGTCATTTAATATAGAAACCATTTTATCCCATTGGATAATATTTAAAAACCCCTTTTATTTCTCAGTATAACTTTATTTTATGATATGTTTATATGACCATTTAATTTGATATGAGACACTTTTGAGTTCATTAGTCCCTCTACCATCAAATTTTAAGTACACTTTGAGTCAATCTATTAAGATTCATATTCAACACCAGTGTTTTAGAGTTTTTCAAATCAAACACTTTAAAAATTCAAGACTATTATTTAATACAACTATTTTTCCATTTATTTTTGTATGGTACCCTAAATTCTAACATCTTCATTATGTACAGTTAATAATCACATTGAATCATTTTTAACACCCATTTTATTTCTTTCAAGTTTTTTAGCAAGTCCAAATGATAATGAATATATAGAAAGATTCCCTTCAGTATGGAAAATATATTGTCACATTGGATAATAAGTTTATATCTTTTTTTTCCTCTCAATTTTGCTTCCTTATATCATAGGGTTTCATGACCATTCAACCTAGTCAGATACTTTCAAGTTAATTAGGCACTCCACATCATCAAACTCGAAGTAAGCTTTTATCTTTGTAATCCAATCTATAAGTATGGAACCCAATGGTACTAAAATACAATTTTTTTCCACCAAATATTATCAAAACATCTATTAATTTCTTTTACTTTTAGATTAACTTGTTGTGTGTACTCAATGGTACTAAACTATAACTTTTTTCCACCAAATAATTTATTTTACTCATATTGATTAAATTATTATAGGCATTTTCACTTTATTCCAAAATCAATCCCACTCTTTGGGTTTTTTTCAAAACCATCTCAATAAATTTCCAAGACTTGAATTCATATGCATTTTTTATCCATATTTTTAAAGTTGGTATGTTGAATTGTAAATTATTCATCAAGTTTAAATAATCATCTAAATTCATAAATGTGCCCTTTAATATAAAAACTATCCTATACCCATTTTGTTTATTTCAATTTAACTTTCTTTTACCATATGGTTGTAAAACCATTCAACTTGATCAGGAACAATTTAAAGCTAATTATTTCCTCCACATCGTCAAATTCAAATTACACTTTAATCTCTATAATCTAATCTATCAAGGCTCTTATTCAATACTAATGTTTCCTAAATTTTCAAACTAAAAATTCAAAAAATTCATGACTCATATACAACACAACTATTTTTCCATCTATTTTTTCATTCTCACAGTCTTTAAAAATTTTATTCTCATTGGGCCGCCCACATCATCCATGTCGAATCAGTCTTTGAACTCTATAAACTACTCATTCAAATCTTTTATCATTGAATCTTGACTTGCATTCAAATATTTTGTTTATACACCATGGTAGATTGCTTAATTTTTTTTTTTCAATTGTTTATGCATGTTTTGTATGTGTTATGTAAAATCCTCCCATAAGTTTAGTTTCCCACACACTTTAAGCAACTTTAGTTTCCCACCAAATAAATTTTTATTCTCATATTTATTAAATTGTTATAAACATATTCACCTTTTGCCAAGATAAATCCCACTATTTGGATTTTTTTCTAAACCAACATCTCAAGAAAATTTCTATGACTTGTATTCGCTTTCATTTTATCATATGTTTGCATTACCATTTAACTTGGTATGAGACACTTTTAAGATTATCAGTCCTTCCACCATCAAACTTTATGTATATTTGTATCTATGTGAGTCAATCTATCAAGACTCATATTCAACACTAATATTTCAGCAATTTTCAAACCAAACACTAAGAAAATTCAAGATTCTTATTTAATACATCTATTTACCATCTATTTTTTTATGGTACACTAAATTGTAAAATTTTCATTGTGTTAAAATAATAATCACACTAGATAAATTTTAATATATATTTTATCACTTCCAACTTTCTTAGCAAGTACACATGATAATCTACATGCAAAAGCATTCACTTTGGTATGGAAACCATTCTATCATATTGTATAATTATTTTGTACTCCATTTGTTTGTCTAAAATTTACTTTCTTATACCATAGGTTTTCAAAACCATTCAACTTGGTCAAACTCTATCGTGTTAGTTGGGCACTCCACATCATCAAACTTGAAGCAAACTTAGATCTTTCTAATCAAATCTATAAATACTCATGTTTAACACCAATATTTCACATTTTTTAATCCAAACATCTCAATATATTTTCAAGATTCATGTTTGACATAATAATTTTCCCATCTATTTCTATAGTACAATACATTTTATTTTTTTAATGAATCCAACTAATAATCTACTAAACTAATTTTCCCTTAACTTTTTAAATAATTATATCTTATTGCCTTATATATATCACTTTTGTTTACTCATCTATTTATGAGTGGTACAGTAAATTGTAACTTCTTCAATAATTTCAATTGATGATCTATAGAAAAAATTATCCTTCATTTCAACAACTATTATATCCTGCCAAGTGATCATTTTTCTACCCATTATAATCCTTTCTGCTTTTACTTATTTAAACCAATCTATCCCATTGGATAATGTTTTAATACCCTTTTTTTTTCCCTCAATTTATCAGGCCCTCCACATCATCAAATTAAAAGTACACATTGATCTCTATAAGTCAATCTATAAAGACTCAAATCTAAAGACCCATTCTCATGACGTAGGCTCTTTTCATTGAGTTTCTTACATATCTATATGTAGAATCAAGGTCTAATGTAGTTTTGAAACAATATTATTTCATGCATTTTTTATTCATACGTCATGGGCACTTTTTCAATAATTATATTTTATTGTCTCATATTCATCGCTTTTATTTACTTATCTTTTTATGAATGGTACACTAAATTGTAACTTCTTTAACAAGTCCAATTGATAATCTATAGAAAAAATTACCTTTCATTTAAAAACCTATTATATCTCACCAAGTAATCATTTTTTTACGCATTATAATCCTACCCACTTTTACTTCTTTAAATAAATCTATCCCATTGGATAATGTTTTAATACCCATTTTGTTTCTCCCAGTTTATCTAACCTTTCACATCATCAAAATCAAAGTACACTTTGATCTCTATAAGTCAATATATAAAGACTCTAATCTAAAGACATATTCCAATTACTTGAACTATTTTCATTAAGTTACTTAAATATCTATTTTTAGAATTAAGATCTAATGTAGTTCTGAAACAATATTATTTCATGTACTTTTTGTTCATACACCATGGGCACTTTTACAATAATTATATCTTATTGTCTCAGATTCATCACTTTTATTTACTCATCTATTTTTGAATGGTACACTAAATTGTAACTTCGTCAACAAGTCCAATTCATAATCTGTAGAAAAAATTACACTTTATTTTAACAACTATTATATCTCACCAAGTAATACTTTTTTTATCCATGATAATCCAACCCATTTTTACTTCTTTAAATTAGTCTTTCCCATTGGGTAATGTTTTAATACATATTTTGTTTCTCTCAGTTTATCAAACCCTCCACATCATCTAACTCAAAGTACACTTTGATCTCTGTAAGTCAATTTATAAAGACTCAAATCTAAAGAACTATTACCATGACCTGGGCTCTTTTCAATGAGTTGTTTACATATCTATTTTTAGAATCAAGGTCTATTGTAGTTCTAAAAAAAATTATTTCATGCACCTTTTGTTCATACACCATAATCTAATATAGTTAGACAATAATATTATTTCATGCACTTGTAAAAGTCCAAGCTTAATGTAGTTATATCATTGAATCTTCACTTGAGATCAACTTTTTGTTCATATGCAATGGTAAATTATTCAACAAGTCTAAATAATAACCTCAATCATAAATGTGTCCTGCAATATGGAAACTATGCTATCTCATTATGTAACGTTTTATTACACATTTTATTTATTTTAATTTAAATTTCTTTTACCATATGGTTGTATAACCATTCAACTTGGTCAGGAACACTTTAAAGCTCATTAGTTCCTCCACATCATCAAATTCAAATTACACTTTAATCTCTATGATCCAATGTATCAAGACTCTTATTTAACACTAACATTTCACACTTTTTCGAACTAAAAATTCAACACTCATATACAACACAACTATTTTCCCATCTATCTTTTCATTCTCATATTCTTTAAAAACTTTAAATCTCATTGGGAAATTCATGTCAAATCAGTCTTTGAATTCTATAAAACACTCATTCAAATATTTTATCATTGACTCTTCACTTGCGATCAAAGTTTTATTTATACACCATAGTAAATTGCTTAATTTTTTTTTCAATTGTTTATGCGTGTTTTTTATATGTTATATAGAATCCTCCTATAAGTTTAGTTTCCCACACACTTTAAGAAACTTTAGTTTCCCACCAGATAAATTTTTGTACTCATATTGATTAAATTATTATAAGCATATTCACCTTATGCCAAGATCAATCCCACTATTTGAATGTTTTTCTAAACCAACATTTCAAAAAATTTATAAGACTTGTATTCACATGAACTTTATCATATGTTTGCATTACCATTTACCTTAGTTTGCATTATCATATGTTTGTATTACCATTAGGCCTAGTTGGTGAATGAGAGGAAGAAATGAAAAGGAGTGATGGGAAAGTTATGTGGTGACCTTATGATATTTAATGAGGTATTAAAATTCATAATAAACCAACCCAAACATGAGATATCAGTCCAAATATCCTAAACTAGTAGGGTGCATGCCAAGCCCATTAGGCCTTGAGGAGACCTAGAGCTAATTGGGGGTCCAACGTCACTTATAGTTCTTGATGAGATATCTATTTGATTGTAACATATTTATGAGATGGATTTATACATTTATGATCTTTTGGTATGAAAATAAATTTATAGGAAAGTTACTTTTAGCTCAGAGATAGTCCAAGCATGCATGAAAGGTGGAAACAAGCTCAATAAGGTGATTCCAAATGCTCATATCTTTTCTGAAGATATGCATGGAGGATAAATAAGTTTAGAGTGGTTATTAAGGTACCACAACATCATTATTTTGGAATTTTTTTTCAGTTCTACTTTTATGGATTTAGGAACAAAGCTTAAGGATGAAAACTATCGAAAACCCTCACTAAACCCTTGGAAAGACCTGAATGGGAAAAGAAGGCTAGAGATGCATCTAGATGGGATGGAATGGGAATGAAAGTAATTTTAGATGTCAAAGGAATCTTTATATATCCTTCTAATCAATCTTTTTTCTACCCTACCTATACAAACATTGTACAAAATAGGTTATTTTGACTATTTTGTGTATTATGTAAGGTACAGGAGGTTTTAAAAGATGAAATCAAGTTTAGGAGAAATATATATACTTTTTATAACTAAATATGGCCATTTAATTCCTATAAAGTTTTTTCAAGCAATATCTCTCATCTCAGCCATTCAAAATTGGCATAGTGAATATAATGGTGAGAAGGGTGAAAAATTCAAGTGTGAGCCTTTTCAAGGTGAAACTGAGTAGTCTAAGGCCATAGAGATTATTTAAAATTTTCATCCACTCCATCCCATGGATTTTCATGGAAAAATTAAGCCAATTTTGAGGCCAAGTGTCAGGGGTGACTGAAAGAAGAGTTTTTTAGATTACAGACAGTGATGGCTTACTTCCAAGAGATTCCAAATGATTAGGACTACAACCAATGCATGAATAGGTGTGTTTGAAACCCTTCCATATAATTATAATCATAAGACCTATCCCTATTTAGTTTTAGAATGTTCAAATAGGTCCAAATCATGAAGGTAGTTCTTTGAGCCAAGATGAGGAGTTTCATGCCACTTTTCATAAGTTTCATGATTTGTATGGACACTTTAACTTATTGATATTGCATGGTTCATTTTAAATATCTTTATCATGCATATTTAACCTATTTTATCAGCTTGACATGTGTTCAAGTGACCTTTTGACTTCATTTATCTTACCTCTTTCCTAAATGCTATAAATACTGACCTTTTTGGCTCTTTTAAGCAGCCTCCATTGGTTAATGGTGAAACCTTGGACAATTTAGTATTTGAATTACTCTTGAAGAAATAAAAAAGTGAATTTTACTACTTACATGATGTAAAATTGAGTTTTGTTGCAATATTGTTGGTCTTGTCTAGTAGAAGATGATCTTTTCTAGCTTGTTATCCTTGATTATTCACCAAGTGTGCAAAAGAGTAATTGTTACAGGTCTTTCTTAGTGTTATATTTTAGTGTATAAGTGTTTAAGAAGTGGTTCATGACTATATTCTCCCAAGTAATCATTCATCACCCTCTTAAGCATAAAAATACCTCTTGAACCTAGCCTATGAAACATTGATGTAATAATTTGTCTTGTGTTGTGAGTTTTGTGTAAAGAAAGATTTATTTTTCTCTAAGTTGTATAATTTCAATCAATATGAAGAAATTTAATATTTGTGCATCAGCTTTTACTTTTCTAAGTTTGTCTTCTTACCCCTTTTCATGCAAAGTTGATAAATAAGAGAGTGTTTCAAAGAGTGCATCAAGGGAACTAGCTCTTATAGAGATTCATCTCACCAAATTATTTATCCATAGAAAGTGAGATGTTTCCATTGTGACACTTGGATTAGGAGAGATAGGCATATCCTCAAGGGATGCAAATAAAAGTGACAATAGTTTTTAGCATGTCCAATGGGACTCTAAGTCCTAGAAGATTGTCCCAGATTAGTGCTAGTCTTGGCATACTTACAGCTACAAGAACATCTACATTCAGTACCTGGTGACTAAACTAGGTTTTCAACTCTTTTATTGCTGATGTGTCCTTAATTTCCATGCCAAAGGTGACCTCTAGGTCTACTACTAAAGGTATAACCTTTGATTTTGTGCAATTCCCTTTGTATTCTATCAAAAGATTCAAATTTGTGAATACTCATCCTTATTTAAGGGAGTCAGCATTTAAAAATTCCAAGTTCTTGCTTAGTTCAAACCCTAATACCTATAGTCTACATTCTAATATGGCTATGAGGCAAAATTTTTTAGACTTCACTAGATTATCTCCTTTGAATCTTGCCCAATATGACCATATTCTTGGAGCAGCCCTTAAGAGTGTTCCATATTTTAGTGGAGAAGGTCCTACTATTCCCATTGAACATATCAGAAACATAGTAAACTTTTACAATATCCATAACATCACTCAAGATAATGTAGCCATCAGGTTATTGGCATTGTATATCAAAGGGAAGGCTTTATATTGGTATGGAACTCTACCTCATAATTTCATTACTTCATGGGATGAACTAGGAGATCTATTGTCTAAAAGGTTTGAAGAGAAGAGTGATCATCTATCACTAGCTAAGAAATTGATCATTATCAGGAGGGCTCCACAAGAGTTTATATAGGATTTTAACTCTAGATTTCCAAAAACATTGGATAAGATCCTAGCCCTTGTGAGACATTCTATAAACTATGCCTTCTTGTACTACCTAAAATCATTGAATAGTTATATAGCCATGATGATCCAATTCATGTGTGAAAATACACTTCCTATTGCGTATACGATATATATTAATGCTGATAATTGTATTTTTTAAGTAGGGAAGATTTCTCCTAGACCACCAATGCCATTGTTCCCTAATTTATAGCCTCCCAGTCAAGTTGCAAACTTGGATCCTTTGCCTAATAGTCAAGAAAAGTTTGCCCTTGCCCATACCAATGAGATCCATGAAGTCAAGAGTTTGTTCCAAAGTGTTACCAATTAATTGATTGCTCTCAAAAGATAATAATCTCAAAATTATAGGCCTTATGATCCCTATAATCAGTTTAGACAAGCAAGCAGGCCTCCTTTTCAAGATAATGCTCAAGGACAAGGTCAAATAACTCAAGCTCGACCTTACCAAAGTTTCAATCCCAATGGTCCATCATAAAATTATAAAGATCTTGTTCCCATTCAAAAAAACTTTGTTCAAGAACAATCATGTTATCCTTCCTATGACCAAGATCAAATCCAAGTTGCATATGCCAATGAAATGCCTACTCAAACCATGACAATGCAAGGTATTCAAGTATCTCAAGTTTCTAGTTTTGAGGTGCAAATGCAAAGTGGGATAGAAAATAGACAAACATAATCTAATTCTACCCTTATGAATCATTTAGAGGGAGAATTTTATGCCATAAATTATGTGGGAAGCTCAAATAATGTGAATGCTAGTGTATCTTCTAAAAGTAGGTCTAAAAAAAGGGTTGTTGAAGAGGCACAAGGGGAAAATCAAGGACCTATTTTGACTCCTAAATCATCTCCAATGGTGGGTGGGTATAACTCAGCTCCTAAGGTATAGGAGAATCATAAATTTCAGAATTGAAGGCCACCTCCTACACATCCATCTTCACATGCTACAACATAAGCTATTAGTGCTTCCAAAGAGGTTTTCAAGATGAATAACCCTTCTATGAGTGTTGTGGATTAGATGAAGATATCACACATGAATATTTCATTATGGGATTCATTGACATTACTAAGACAAAAGGATATTCTCCAAAAGGAATTGCTTAGACTAGGTAAATAAGTTAGATAAACTAGAATTGAAAATGTTGTTTTGGCAAATAGAACTCAGCCCATTGATGGGCAAGTGAAGAAAAATGATAATACTCCTCCCTTTTACCTATACTTGATAATTGGTGATTTCTTAGTTCTTAATTTTATCATAGATAGTGGGGCTAGTAATTCAGTTATACCTAAGTCAATAGTGGATAAACTAGGCCTCAAGTATGAACCAATAGCTAAAGGAGTTTTATAATTAGATGGCCCACCAGCAAAGACCTTGGGAGTAGTCAAGGATTTGAATTTGATTTTGCATGATTGGCCTACTTTTTCCATCCCTCATGATGTGGTTGTTGTAGATTTACCTCCATACTTTGCCCTTTGTTTGTTAAGAGAGTTTACAACTAAGATAAGTCGATACTTGGAAGCCAATTGATCATATATGGTTTAAAAGACAAAGTATAGTACCAAGGTGAACATTGAATCAGAGCCTATTCATCACAATCATTTAGATCCCTACATGTCTAAAGTTTCAAGTGTCAATTATGCAATTCTTGATGAGGAAGAGCTTCACATGGACCAATCTCCAACTTCTCTTGAAGGAGTTTTTGATTTGTATCTAGATGAATGGGGAACTGAGCACTATGAACATGATAATTACAAATTCATAGAGAAATTTGGTTTTGGAGTGTATTGATTTAGTGAGGATTATATTTCATGCCAAACTTGATGAAGCCAAGTGAAAACATGTATGGTTTATGGCATCTTTTCTTTGATGGATCAAGAAGTAAGATTGGATCAGGTGGTAGATAAATAATGGTTTCTCCATCCAAGGAAAGGTACTACTCTAATTTAAAATTTTACTTCACTTTTACTTGTAATGTGGAAGAATATGGGGCCCTCATTCATGGCCTTGAGTGGGATAGGAAAATAGGTGTGAAAGAGTTGCAAGTGTATGGTGATAGTGAGTTAGTTGTGAATCAAGTAAGAGGCTAAAATCTGACTAATAACTCTTTCCTTAAGTCCTATAATCATAGAATGTGGGATATTATGGAGGATTTCAAAGCCTTCAACATCAAATCTATCCCAAGAGAAGACAACAAACATGTTGATAGGTTTGCAACAATTAGAGCTCAATTTAATGTTCTAAAAAAGATAAGATAAGATAAGAAGCAACCTCATCTTAAAGTGATTGTAAGGCCCTATAATCTTGATAATATCACTAATTTAAAAGTGTTTGATAGTGACCAAAAAAATAGATTTTTTTATACAAGAGGAGGCTAAGTTTTTCTCAAAGAATTAGTCCAAACTATAACACTAATATGGAGGGCAGATTGTACAATTGAATACAAACAAGCTCCCTAAAAGCTTAGTCAAACTTGAGAATATAATCAATGATGATGATCAGTTGAAGAAGGAAAAGGTAAGCATGTATACTAAGAAATAAAACTATGAGAGAGTACATATATTCAAAGATAAGTTGCTTGCTCTTGGGATGGTATGTACTAGAGAAGAAAGATGTGTTTTCATTGAGTTATGCAAAAAAAATTCCGATGTCTTTGCATGGGAATATTTTGATTTAAAGGGCTTTGATCCAAAATTAGCTCAAAATACCATAGATATATACGAGAATGATAAGCATATCAAGCAAAGGAAAAGGATAATCAATCCTAATCTTGAGCCTCTCATGAGAAAAGAGCTTAAAAAGTTGATTGAGTCTAAGATCATTTTTCCTACTAAGCATTCATTTTGGTTGGCAAACTTAGTCCCGGTAAGGAAGAAGAATGGGAAAATCAGGTTATGTACTAAATTTAGAGACTTGAATAGAGTTTTCTTGAATGACCATTATACTCTTCCTTTCATGGAGTAGCTTTTGCAAGTTCTGGTAGGTAGTGAAAGGTTCTCACTCCTTCATGGATATTCATGGTATAATAAGATTTTGGTAAAGGAAAGTGACCAATATAAGATAGCCTTTACTAATAAATTGGGTACATATGATTATAATAAAATATCTTTTGATTTTTATAATGTTGGAGCTACATTTTAAAGTGTAATGGATATGAATTTTCAAGGTCTAATAAATGATATAGTGTTGGTGTATCTTGATGATATCAAGGTCTTTTCTAAATATGCAAAGGATTACTTGAATCACCCTAGGTAGAATTTGGAGAGATGTAGAGAGTTTGGAATCTCTCTCAATCCAAAGAAGTGTGTGTTTACTATCCATGAAGGTAAACTTTTGGGACATATAGTCTCAAAGTTTTTTCAAAAAAATCAATTTCATAAGGAGGTTTATTCTTGATTTTTATAATTTAGTCAAGCCTCTAACCTATATGCTAAGGAAAGATGAATTTTTACTTGGACAAGAAGAAGGAAGGAGAGTTTTAAAGAGATTAAGCAATCTATTGCTCAAGATCCAACCCTAGCAAGTCCTAATTTCTCAAAGGAATTCAACTTATATAAATTTTGAAATGAAGAAGTAATATCTACCATGATAACTCAATAAAATGAAGAAAACTTGGAGCAGCCTATTGCCTTCTTTAGTCAAGGATTGGAAGGCTATAATGTAAGATACACTTATGTAGAGAAGCATGTAATTTTAGTTGGTATAAGTATAAATAAGTTTAGGCATATGATATATAAAAATAAGATTCATATATTGTTACCTCATCCTAGTGTCAAAAACTTATTTTTTGAGTAGAGATTTGAATGAAAAAAGGGTTAGTTGGATCACAAAAGTGATGGAGTATGATGTAGAAATCAAGACAACCAAGCTAGTGAAATGGAAGGGATTATGTGATCACATTACTTCAGATTTGAACGAAAAAAAGAATTTTTTTTATCCCTTCATGATGAACCTATGATAGTTGCATATTCATCAATGAAGAGTTAGACACAAGAAATGATCCATTTTCTTTAAACTAGTGATTGTCCACAAGGCCTAGATAGAGCTAAAAGAAGGCACTTCAGATTGTAATCTATTCCTTATGTACTTGTTGATGGAGTGTTGTTTATAAAAGACTTATTAGGTGTGTTATTAATATGTGTTGAATCAGATCAAATTGAGAAAATATTGCTTGAGTTTCATGATGGACCAGTTGGTGGTCACTTTGCTCCAAGAACCACAACTGATAATATTATGAGAGATAGATATTTTTGGCCTAGTTTGTTCAAAAACACCCATGATTTGGCAAGGAAATGTCAAAAATGTGCTCTCTTTGATGGTAAGCAAAATATTTCAGCCTTGCCTCTTCATCCAATATAAGTAGACCAACCTTTTATGCAATGGGGTCTTGATTTTTTAGGCCTAATCAACCCACCTTCTAGTGTTAGCCACAAGTGGGTGTTGACTTCTACAGATTAATTTACAAGATTGATGGAGGCTTTAGTTCTCAAAGAAGAACATGAAAGTTTAGTTTTAGAATTTTATGAAGGCATAGTGACAATGTTTGGGGCTCCTTCAATAATAATTTTAGATAATGCATTGGCTTTCCTTAGAATGAAGACAAGTGAGTGGGATTTGAAACATTGTATTTATCATAGTACTTCCTCTAACTATTATCCACAAGGGAATGAACTAGCTAAGTCCACCAATAAGAATCTAATCAGGATCATAAAGAGGACAATGGAGGAAAACCACAAAACTTAGTATTCCAAGTTGAAGATACCTCTTTGGGTTGACAGGATCACCCGAAAAAGAGCAATTGGAAACTCACCATATACACTTGTTTATGGGAGAGAAGCTAGACTACCTATTTCACTTGAGCTACTAGCCTTGGATCTCACTTACCAGTTATAGTTGATGGAAAATGAAAGCATAGAGGTCAGATTATGTGAGTTGATGGAGCTTGAAGAAATAAGAGATCAAGCTATGCAAACTATGAGGGCTCATCAAGATCAAACAAAGAGATATTTTGATAAGAAAGCCACACTAAGAATTTTCTAAGAGGGGGACATTGTTCTAAAGTGGGATGAAGATAGGGCTAAGTCTGGAAAAGACACAAAGTTTGATGCTTTGTGGAGTGGCCCCTATGTCATCACTCAATGCAAGCAACACAACGCTTTCTAACTTTCAAAGTTAGATGGAGAGGAGCTTCATATCCAAGTTAATGGGATATATCTCAGAAATTTATACTAAGATATCCTCTCTCCTTCTACATAGTTGTTGTTTTCCTTGTTTCACTAAGTGCTTATGCACATGTGTGAGTCTTGTTGGGTTCTCTTTGTTTGTGTTTGCTTGGCATGTTGTGGGATTGTATGTGTGTTTTAAGTAATTAATTTTTATTTGTCCTCAATATTTCATTGAATCCCTAGCCCATGGATTGATAAATTTATTGGTCTTTAGTATAGCCGGCATACTACCCATATGAGTCACCATTTTGTTGACCAAAATTGATTTTTAGGTCAAATTTAGACCCTATAGGTAATGTTTTTGGTTTTTTAGATGTTTAGGGGTCAAATACTTTATCATAGGTTATTTTATAGTTCATTTTATGTTGTCTAATGTATTTTTAGCCTTAGTTATAGTCCAATAAGTTTATTTGTCATGTTGAGTCACTTAGTGGGCTTTTAGAGGTCATAAATACAAGTGGCATGGTTCCTAAGGTGTCCAGGTGTCTTATTTTACTGTTAAATGCCTAATATGTCAGATTATCTATTAAGAATGTCAATTCAATCATAATATTGTGGGTTATCTAACTGAAGATCAAATAATCAACTAAAAAGGGTGCGTTTGGCACTTGTACAACCCATGGAGGAAGGTGACACATGGGATCAGGAGATGGAATGTCTCATAATATTTATAAAACTCATATAAGTTATTGACATGCTTTTTAAGTTCCATTTTTAAGACAAAAACATTCTACCACTTATTTGACTTTTTAGACATATAGAAGTGACCATCAAGTTTGTGATTAGTAAAGATAGCTAAAGAGGTTTCAAGGCAAATTATTTTGGGAGGTTTTAGTAAAATTAGATAACTTCATTTAAATAATAATATTTTTAATAATGGTGGTCTATACTTTATGAATGATCCTTTACAAGATGACTGTGTTGTTTTGCTCATTATTTCCTACACCTTATAAGTTTTAATCCATTTTGGTTAAGTCCATACGAACCAATTGGTGATGTTGAATATAAAGGATTATGGATAAATTATCAAATTATATCCATACTTAGTTTCATGTTTCATGGTGTTTTGATTGGCATGTTGTCTCATGCTTTAGGAAGGTGTCACCATTGTGAAGTTTCAGTCAATTCTATCTTATTACAAAATGTTGGTCTTCTACAGAGGTTTCATGTCAATGGAAAATGATCTACTATAAGTCTCATGGCCATATTATCATATCTTCCCATGTTTGGTTTCATCATATTATGCTTTGGGCAAATTTTAGTCTTGCTATTCATCTTAGTCAATTCTTTGCTCAATTTCATGTTGGAACACACATGTATAGAGCTTGTTTTATCTTGTTTATGGGGTTGTACTCAGGTTATATCAGACTACCAAGTCATTCATATTTGGATAAAGTTAATTTGGATGTTTTGGGAAGTGGAAGATTGTGTGCAAGCTCATTCATCATATCAAACAACCATTAGATGCCCCTCCCTGCTTTGTTCAAATGTTTGCAAGTCATTTTAAAGTCAATATAGATGTTTTAGAACTTGTATTCATACCTAATTAATGTATATCATGTATTCAAGGGGTTAAAATTAAGTTTGAGTTGATATTGAGAAAATTCATACATTTTTTTCCTCCATTCTATGCCCCTACTTGCATACAATCCATATGCACACCTACAAGAGCCTTTGCTGACATCATCCTAAAGGTGAAGAATTGGAAGATGTATTAATCTCTTAGGATTTTTAAAAGGTGATGGATATTTTATGAGATAATAGAAGGTTCATAACATTAGTATCTTATATATTGTCAAAAAGATCACCTTATTGCCTATGTATGCTAATGACCACCTACAAGGGGTACCTTAGAACTTTGGAGGCCTCAGAATGGAAGATTTAGAACATGCTGGGATCATTTTAAAATAATAACATGTGGAAGAGTCATAAAATACATATATAAGGTGTCAAAAGGGTAAAATAAGATGCAATCTACCTTGGAAGAAGTAGAGACTTAATTATGGGAAACCTTCCCACAAATGTGAAAATAGACGTCCAAGGGGTTTTTGTAGATCTCTTACAGCATGGTTGACATGATATTTGAAACATATAAGTAGTTTAACCTTATAAATTGTATTATGGACAAGATATATGAAAAAAATGGAGTCAAAAGGATTGATGGAAGGTGGAAAGTGAAGGCCTCAAAGTTGCTTCTAAAAACACTAAATTCTTGCATTAATCTCTACAAGATTGGAAGTTTGAATGACATTTGACATCCCACAAGAAAATAAGGCATTACCTCATGGATAGAGTAGTCTCATGGATTTATTGGTGAATAAAATTTCATGAATACCATCAATATAATTTTGATGCATCCTTTTTTCAATCTTATAGATACCTACAAGTGTTCCTTCTCAGGGAAAATATGCACGTACAGTAAGGTATGAAAATAGTGCCCCAAACTTGATGTCTAGGTGGTGTGTAGGAAATATAAGGTAAATAAAATGTATGAAAAGATACCATATGGTTATAATGATTCATGGAGGGTCTCTTCATACCATGAACATGCTCACAGACACCTATAGGAATCAAAGGTAGGGTTTCTTGGTCAGAAGAGGGAAAGACTCAATTTATGACCTCAAAGTGCATATGAAGGGTTAAAGGGAAATTAGAATGATGAGAAAAGAATGTGACCACCTCAATTAAGATAATTATGAAATTCATAAACTCTTATAATGATGAAACAAGCCTACACAGACCTCTTACAACCTTGTATGCACCGACAATTGAGTGTGCAATCATGTTGAGGGTAAACAGGTGAGTATGCTTAGGAGGTGGAAGAGGGTTTGATAATAGCTTTTAAATGGTTCATTATTGATCAATAAATTTTTTCCATAAGATCCAATACTACCTTCAATATGATCATCTACTCTCTTTATTATCCCAAAGGTAGCAGTTTGTACAGTTACCCTAAGGGACTCTTTGCTCAATGGGTAAGAATGAGAAACCTAAGCGAAAAGAGAATTTTTTGATGAATATTAAAATTATTTAGCATAAATTAGGGATGTATATCATGCTTAATTAACATAATAACATTTATTTTATACCTTGAGGGGTCATTCTTAGGAGAGAGTGAAAAATGCAAGAAATAGTCCTTTTTGGAGGCCTTTTTTGGGCATTTTGAGTTGGTTAGGTACCTAAATAAATGAGTCTAACTTTAAATTTAGTATATAGTATCATTATGACCTAATAAAACTCATAAAATATTCATTTTACCTTAGGGAAGAGGGATATACCTCACTATTTTGTCTCAGAGGTCAGTTAGTCAAGAAAAATTACGGTTTGGCAAAACAAGCTAATGAAGTCAAAATGGGAAATATAACTTGATGGAAAGATTTGGAAACCTCAAGAAACATATTTTGAGGTGTATGAAAATGAAAATATGTTATGTGAAGCACTAATTTATGGTTAGACCTCTCAAAATGACCAAAATACCCTTGTACACAATCCAACTAGACAAGCTTCCATGAGGCCTAGTTGGTGAATGAGAGGAAGAAATGAAAAAGAGTGATGGGAACGTTGTTTGGTGACATTTTTGAGATGTAATTAAGTGTTAAAATTCATAATAAACTAACCCAAACATGATAGATCTGTCCCAATATCCAAAACTAGCAAGGTGCATGCCAAACCCATTAGGCCTTGAGGAGACCTAGAGCCAATTGGGGGTCCAACCTCACTTCTAGTTCTTGGTGAGATATATAGTTTATTAGAGAATTTTTATGAGATGGATTTATAAATGTATGATATTTTTTATGCAAATAAACTTATAAGAAATCTACTTTTAGCTCAGAGATAGTCCAAGCATGCAAGAAAAGGGGAAATAATCTCGATAGGGTGATTCCAAATGCTCATATATTTTATGAAGATATGCATGGAAGATTAATAAGCTTGGAGAAGTTATTAGGGTAACTTAACATCATGTTTGTGGAATTTTTTGGTAGTTTCAATGTTAGGGATTTATGAACAAAGTTTAAGGAAGAAAACTATCTAAAACCCTCACTAAACCCTTGGAAAGACCCGATTGGGAAACAAAGGCTAGAGATGCATCTAGATGGGATGGAATGGAGATGAAAGTAATTGTAGGTTTCAAAAGAATCTTCAGGGCTCCTCTTCATCAATGTTTGTGTGACCCTACCTGTACGAATAGGGTAAAAAATAGGTTCTTCTAAGTATTTTGTGTATTGTGTAGGGTGCAAGATATTTCAAAATATGCAATAAATTTTGGGAGAAATATATACAATTTTTATAACTAAATGTGGCCATTTAATTCCTGAAAAAACTTTTAAGTGCTCAAATAATAACTCTCATGTCAGTCAGTCAGAACTGGCATAGTGAATACAATGGTGAGAAGGGTGAAAACTTCAAGTGTGAGCCTTTTTAAGGTGTACCTAAGTAGTATAAGGCCATAGAGAGTCTTTAAAAGTGTCATAAACTCCCTACCATTAATTTTGATGGAAAATTTAAGCTAATTTTATGGCCAAGTGTGAGGGGTGACTGAAAAAGGAGTTTTTTAGACTACAGGTGGTGATGGCTTACTTTGAGGATATTATAAATGAGTAGGACTAAAAAAAATGCATGTATTGGCATGTTGGAAATATTTCACTCTAATTTAAATCATCATAACAATCCATATTTAGCTATGGAGTGCTAAAATAGGTCCAAATCATGAAGGCAATTTTTTGAGCCAAGACAAGGAGTTTCATGCCACTTTTCATAAGTTTCATGACTTGTATGGACACTTGAACTTACTAAAATTACATGGTTCATTTTAAATCTATTTATCATGCATATATAACCTCTTTTATTATCTTTACATGTGTCCAAGTGAATTTTAGACTTCCCTTGTTTCACCTCTCTCCTAGATGCTATAAATATTGACCTTTTTGGCTCTTTTGAGCAACCTCCATTGGTTAGTGGTGAAACCTTAGCTAATTTTTTATTTGAATGATTCTTGAATCAATAAAAAAGTGAAGTTTCCTACTTACATTCTATAAAATTGAGTTTTGTTACAATCTTGTTGGTCTTGTCTAGTAGAAGATCTTTTCTAGCATGTTATCCTTGATTATTCACCAAAGGTGTAGAAGACTAATTGTTACTGGTCTTTATTAGTGTTTTATTTTAGTGTATAAGTGTTTTAAAAGTGGTCCATGACTATATTATCATAAGGAATCATTCATTACCCTCCTAAGCATCAAAATACCTCTTGAACCTAGCATATTAAACATTGATGTAACAATATGTCTTGTGTTGTGTGTTTTGTGTGAAAAAAGCTTTATTTTGCTTTAAATGGTATAATTTAAGTCAATAGGAGGAAATTAAATATTAATGAATCACCTTTTAGTTTTTTAAGTTTGTTTTCTTACCCCTTTTCAAGCAAATTTGATAAATAGGAGAGTGTTTCAAATAGTGCATCAAGGGAACTAACCCTTCTAGAGATTCATCTCATCAAATTATTTACCCGTAATAAGTGAGATGATTCCATTGTGTCACTTGGATGAGGAGAGATAGGCATCTCCTCAAGGGGTACAAATCCAAGTGACAACAATTATAAAGACTAAACTTGTTGAAATACAAGTACATATTGACTTGTAAAATCAAGTG
>JARHVA010001134.1:3270000-3332500 GCA_037957365.1 Torreya grandis
TTGAGAGCTCTACCACCCTCATATAGGATATTTGTGACCACTTTGACTATCATAGAATAGAAACCAAGTTTTTAAAAACTTGTGAATATGTTGTAACAAGAAGAGTCTTTTAATACTCAAGAAGAATGAGAAGAACATGTTCTGGCTTCTAATCAATAGAAAAAAAATAAACCATTCAATTGTTTATCAAAAAATAATATAAGGCAAAATTCACAAGGAGGCAAGTCATAGAAACAATGTCTCCTTTGTGGTCATCAATGATATGAACTCAAATATTATTGGTATAATACCTTCAAGAAAGGTTCTTTTAGTGGTTCTAAGTTCACTAACCAACAATCATCCCCTATGACATGAAATAAATCAAAAGAACAAAAAAAAGGGAACTTGGCAAAAGAAACCCAAAAAATAAGGTAATGTTGTTGAACAAGAAGAAAATGATGATGATGGACACTTCCTATACTCTATTGATGTTCATGGAAAATATTCTTCACAAAGTGACATATGGTATGTTGACTTGTGTGAAACCCAACATATGACAGGATGAAGAGATATGTTTTTGACATTGAAATATACACAAAAAAAATCATGTTTCATTGGGTGATGATACCTCATGTAGTGTAAAAGGAATTGGTCACATTGCATTACATCTTGGCACACAAACCTATAGAATAAAAGATGTTTTATATGTACTTAGTTTAACTAAAAATTTATTATCAATCAGTCAACTCTTGGACCACAATTTGAAGATTCACTATGACTATAAAAGTGGAAAGAAAATGTGTTTGATCAAAGATAAATCAAAGAACTGAAAAATTATTACATGAGCATCCAATGTGAACTACATGTTTCAATTTGATTTCATTAAAAATAATAATCAGGCACTCATGGTAAAGGACATAGAATCAGTGCAATTATGGCACAGAAGATTTGGTCACATCAATTTTAAATATATCAACACACTCCACTATTATAACATGGTAAGAGGATTGATACATCTTAAAAAAGGTATAGACAAATGTCATGATTTCATAGCATCAAAGCAACATAGAGATCTATTTCATAAAATTACCTATAGATCTAATGTTAAATTTGATCTAGTTCACACCAATTTGTGTGGACCAATGAAATAGAGCCATGTTGGGTTTAAGTACTTCATGCTATTTTTTGATGACTTTTCTAGAAAAATGTGGGTCTAATGTGTGAAAACAAAGAGTCAAGCCTTTAAAACTTTCAATAAATTCAAAGTGGATGTTTAAATAAAATTTGGTAAAGAAATAAAGGACCTCCACTTAGATCGTGGGGGATAGGGGGTGGTTGGGGGGAATTCACTAGTAACTAATTCAAAGCATTTTTGCAAGAAAATGACATTCGTCATCAAATGGCACCTCCACATACACCACAATAAAATGTAGTCACTGAATGCAGGAATCATACTATCATGGAAACGGTGTGATGTATGCTATATGATTCATGTTTTACAAAGGCATTTTGGGTAGAATCAATCAAAACCATAGTCTATCTACTCAATAGAGTTCCCACTATAGCTCTTGATGGGGTATCACCATAGGAAGAATGGTCAAGTAAAAATCCTTCTAGATCACATCTTAAAGTTTTTAGATGCCAAGAAAGTATGCGCATTCTCAAATCAGAATGAGCTAAACTTGATATAAAAGCCAAAAAGTATGTGTTTTGAGGGTACAATGAAGAATCAATTGCCTATAGACTCATGGATAAAAAAACTAGACAAATCTACAGTAGTAGGGATGTTGAGTTCTTTAAGAAGATAAAAGTAGAAGCTCCTTCTACAAGGTCACTTAATAAACCAATCAGTCCCATAAGAAATATAGATGATGGAAATCCATTAGTAGATGATAATGATGATGGGAATAATGGTGAATTTCCACCGCCCACATGAACTGCTCAATGTATGCCTAAATGGTATACAGGTTCACTAAGTGATGTTAAACTAGACGGTACTCTAGATACATCTACCACTAGACCAAGGAATCATATTATGGCTTGAGGAGAGGTCAATTTGGTCTTAATGAGTATAATTGTTGAATCTGTCAAGCCATCTATAGTTTAGGAACCCCTAGAATTTAATCTTTGGAAAGATGATGTGGATGCAAAATATAATTCACTGATGAAGAATAAAACATGGTAGTTGATATATCTTCCACTAGGGAAGAAGCTAATTGGATGCAAATGGATCTTCAAGATAAAGTACAAAGTAGATGGTAGTCTCATTAAGCATAAGGAAAGGTTGGCTGTAAATGGGTATGCTCAGAGAAAAGGCATCGACTATGAGGAAACATTTGCTCCCATAGCTAAGATCATAACAATCAGAATGATTTTTCTTTAGCTACACAATTTGGTTATAAATTCCATCAGATGGACATCATAAGTGCATTTATTAATGGATATTATCATTCCAAGAAAATAATATAAAGTTTTTAGACTTGTAAAATAATTGTATGGTCTAAAACAGGCTCCTAGGGCATGTTATATCAAAATTGATGAACATATCTTGAAACATTTATTCAAAAGGAGCCCATACGATCCCAGTCTCTACCTAAAATAACAAGGGGGAGATAGTAACTATCATTATATATGTTGATGATCTAATCATCACTTGCAATTTAGTGAAGATGATTGAGTCAACAAAGAAAGATTTAAACAAATCATTCGATATGATAGATCTCAGGTTTATGCATTATTGTCTTGGTTTAGGAGTTTGGTAGAGAGAAAATCACATTTTTATATTTCAGCTCAAATATGCCAGGAAAACACTCAAGAAATTTCACACGATGGATAACAAACCAATTGCCACACCTATGGAGACAAAACTTCAGGTGTCTCGAGCAGATCCATCACCATAAGTAAATGCAACTCTATATAGAAAGTTGATAGAGAGTCTCATTTACGTGACTTATACTAGGCTAGACATGAACTATGATATCAGTTATCTCTCAAGGTTCATGTAAGATCCCAAGGTCAGTCATTGGAAAGTAGCAAAGTGGGTATTGAGGTACATAAGAGGAACTATGGATTTTAGCCTAGAATACAAGAAGAATGACAACTTGTTCTTGATAGGATACTCATATTTAGATTTTATAGGGAACATTGATGAGAAAAAATCTACTTTAATATTTATATTATTTTTAGGATCTAGACCAATATCATGGGGGAGTGAGAAGCAAACTTATGTTTCAAGGTCATCCTAGAATCAAAATATCACACTGTAAGAGGAGATTTTTGTGAAGTGATCTGGCACAAATATATACTTAAAGGATTTTGGATATAACAAAATCAACCAATAATTCTTCACGTAGATAATGAAGGAATAGTGAATCTTCTTTGTATCCAGTATTTCATGAATGAACCAAACACATTGAGGTGTAAATACATTTCATTCATGAACATGTTCAAAACAATAACATCCAAGTCCAACATTGCCCAACAGATCAATAATGTGTAGATGTTTTACTAAAGCACTTGTGTAGGAAAAAAAATGAAGAATTTAGAGAATCTCTCTCTTTTTCACTTGAGACAATGTTGAATTAAGGGGGGGGGGGGAATATTAGGTTTATCCTAAGGAGTGATTAATTCTCTATTTAAAAATAAATGTGATTGAGTAATATTTTATTACTCATGGTAGTTGTGATATTATTCAAACTTTCTATAGTTCATTTATATCTTCCATGTAATATTAAGGAGTTTTCATAGTTTTTGGATTGGGATAAGATAATGCCTACCCTATTATATAGGGACTATTTTTGGCATTAATATTTGTATAAATTCATAAGCTTTGTAATGTTTTCATTGATGGAATGAATATCATTATTATTCCTCCTTTTTATTACTTGTGTAGTTAGTGTTTTGAAACATTAAGCCTACACTATCCTACAGATGAGAAAATATACATGAGGGCCTACAAATCATTGAAGACCCTTTCCTAGATCAATTATAATACGTTAATGTTTACTTGTATTGTGTGCTTAATAACTAATTCTCATATTCTATATTTCTTGTTAATTTTTAGCACTTCCTTTTCTTGTATTCAAATTCATTGCATACATTATGGATAAATGATATGATATCATCCCCTTCTAGTATGATTGATTTGAATGGATGGAAAAAAACAAGTAAAAATTAATGGAAGATGATTATAAGGATGATTTTGATCTTGATAGCATGGATACATATAAACAATTTAAATCTAAAAAATTATGATTGTGATTTTGTCCAACAGGAGAAAGATGCACCTTTTACATTGTCTCTATATTCCTCTTTGGCACATACATTAGGAACTCTTTTGGATATCTCTTTTGATTCTTCTTTTCCCACACCTAAATATTCCTCATTGTTTTCTCCTGTAGAACCCTCTTTAGTTACATCTCTTGATTCCTTTATGGAATCTTCTTCAATTTCACATATTGAGTCCTCCTTGGTTTCTCCTATATAACCCTTTTTGGTTACATATAGTGATTATTCTTCACCTTCACTCCTATATATCTTTGGATTTTTCTTTTCTCCTATAGAACCCTCTTTTGTTACATCTCTTGATTCTTCTATGGAATCTTCTTCAATTTCACATATTGAGTCCTCCTTGGTTTCTCCTATATAACCCTTTTTGGTTACATATAGTGATTATTCTTCACCTTACCTCCTATATATCTTTGGATTGTTCTTTGCTTACAACTATTGATTCCTCCTTGTGTTCCCCTATATAACCCTCTTTGATTATCGCTACAGACCTTTCCTCTCATACACCTCTTTTTGATGGTGTTTCTATTCAAATGAGTACACCTAGGGCTTGTGCTTGTGAATCCCTTCAAGATAAAAGCATCACTATGAAAATGAGTTACAAAATCAAAACCAACATTTAAGCTGAAATATCACATCTCTTGAAAATAACAATTTTTTTATAAAGAATTCATTATATGATAGTGTTAATAATGTATCTATAGCCTTATCTAACTATCGTGGGCCACATGTGCAACATTAATTTATAATTAATGTTTCAAAAAAAATAAAAAATTCTAATAAGAGTCCATGTGAGATTCTAAGAGAAACTAATGATCTACAATTCTTCATGGAGTAAGGTGATAGTGTGGTCCTGTAGAAATAATTGATGTGTAACAAGAATCTTCTAAAGACTAGTAATATATCATTGGGTCATTTAATTAAATTGCTCATGAATCCTATTCAACCAACCTTTTTGTGTAATGGTTCAAACTTGGTATTTGGGCTTGTGCTTGTGAATACCTTCAAGATAAAAGCATCACTATGAAAATGAGTTAAAAAATCAAAACCAACATTTAAGATCAAATATCACATCTCTTGAAAATAACAATTTTTTTATAAATAATCCATTATATGATAGTGTTAATCATGTATGTACATCTTTATCTAGCTATCATGTGCCACATATGCAACATTAATTTATAATTAATGTTTCATGAAATAAAATAATTCTAATAAGTGTCCATGTGAGATTCTAAGAGAAACTAATGATATATAATTCTTCATGGAGTAAGGTGATAATGTGGTCCTATATAAATAATTGATGTGTAACAGGAAGCTTCCAAAAACTAGTAATATATCACTTGGTCATTTAATTAAATTGCTAATGAATCCTATTCAATTAACCTTTTCTGTGTAATGGTTCAAACTTGGTATCTGGGCTTGTGCTTATGAATCCCTTCAAGATAAAAACATCACTATGAAAATGAGTTACAAAATCAAAACTGACATTTAAGTTCAAATATCACATCTCTTGAAAATAACACAAAAATATAAAGAATATATTATATGATAGTGTTAATCATGTATCTACATCCTTATGTAACTATAATGTGCCACATATGCAACATTAATTTATAATTAATGTTTCAAAAAAAAAAAAAAATCTTATAAAAGTTCATGTGAAATTTTAAGAGAAACTAACATTCTATAATTATTTATGGAGGAAGGTGATAATGTGTGCTTGTAAAAATAATTGATGTATAATAGGAAGCTTCCAAACACTAGTAATATATCACTTGGTTGTTTAATTAAATTTCTCATGAATCCTATTCAATTAGCCTTTTTTGTGTAATGGTTTGAACTTGGTATCTAGGCTTGTGCTTGTGAATCCCTTTAAGATAAAAACATCACTATGAAAATGAGTTACAAAATAAAAACCGACATTTAAGTTCAAATATCACATCTCTTGAAAATATATTTTTTTAATAAAGAATCCATAATATGATAGTGTTAATCATGTATCTACATCTTTATATAGCTATTATGTGCCACATATGCAACATTAATTTATAATTAATGTTTCAAAAAAAAAATCTTATAAAAGTTCATGTGAGATTTTAAGAGAGACTAACGATCTAAAATTATTTATGGAGGAAGGTGATAATGTGGGCCTATAAAAATAATTGATGTATAATAGGAAGCTTCCAAAAGCTAGTAATATATCACTTGGTCATTTAATTAAATTGCTCATGAATCCTATTCAATTAACCTTACTTGGTTATGCATGTTTTTAGTGTTGTTTGAAATTTTGTCCCTTAATATTGGTTAATGGAAAAATGTTATATAGGTGAAAGCAAATTGATGTTTCTTAGAATATGGCATGATGGAAAGTGGAGAGGCATAATATATAATAAATCAAATCAAAATTCATGGACTAATCATGCTTTCTCACATTAGATTGAAATAAAATCCAAAACTACCACACCTTGATGAATTTTAAATTTTATATATATATTATTTTTGAACCTAATTTTTTTATAGATAAATAATTTGCCTCACAAAACCCAATTCGTGTATTTGCTTGAGTGCATGAGTAAGAAAAGTGAGAAATGAAGCAAATTCTAGGCATTTGAAGACTTTCAAACTTGAGTAATCTTGGCTCCCTATCCAACTAGTGTAATGATGTAGCTTTAGAACATCCTCTTAAGAATAATATTTAGAGTGTAATAATTTTGAAAAACATCATTATTCCAATGTCTCAGACTTGGGAGTTTCTCCAAGGCATTTGGGTAAGATATTGATGGTCGGGACCATCAGTTTATTAAAAATGATTGTATAAAATTCATCATGCTTAGTCATCATGGATTAATTATTATTAATAAAAATATGTAAAACCATATGATTTATAACTTAAATTTAGTTGGTTGATATAGTTATCTGGCTTAGAGTTTCATTTCCTCTTGTGATCACAAGGAGTTCATGATGATGACAAAAAATTATATTACACAACTAAGTATAAGTTATAAATCATATGACCACATGATACTAATCTTGATATTATGACTATTGTGGTTATTGGTGGCAACATGTATCCCCTTTAAAACTATGAATACTTTTAAGAGAATTTCATGACTAAATGTAAGTAATATTAAGATTAAACCAATGTGTTAATATTTGAGGCCATATAAATATAAATTTTATTATCAAAACCATAAATTAACATACTACATTAATAAATAGATGATTTATAATAGTCTATAATTATTTAAAAAAATGGATATATTGATCTCCTTCATGCATTTTTTTAAATAAGTGGTTAATTAATTTCACATCATGGTAATTTATTTGGAATTTAAACACTAGCATCAAATCAAAAGATAAATAGAAAACACTGACAAGGGAAAGCAGGTTTATCTGACTAGGGTTTTGAGTAGGCATAGGAAAAGTGGTGGAGGGAATTGTATGGGGAGGTCAATGTCAACTTATTTTCTCTACTCAGAATGATAAAAGGCTAACCCCTCTATGTGTATTTCATTAGTTGGAGGCACGTTATTTTAAAATGGTGGAGCATAAGGATTTTTTTTTAAACTACCTAAAAAACCTTGGCTTATAGGGATCTTTTCTACGTAAGATAGACCTAAGAAATATGCAATCTCCCATTGCTTCTTTCGTGGTGGCCCTTAGTTTTAGAAAGTCCTCTAGGTTGATGGTAACATTAAAATATCTAGTGACATTGGTTAGAGCTCCATTGGACTATGGACAAAAGATTCTCCACCAAGGAAGGGCATGGGTCCCTTGATACAATGAAGTGTGAAATCAACCCATATGCAGGCCCCTACATGACATCCATGAAAGTAACACCAGGTGTTGGGAAGTTCTAATGAAGAGACAAGTGGGCACACCAAGCCTTTGGAGGTGGAAGGTAACTGCATCACATGTTGGTGGACCCCAGCGAAATAGGATTTGAAGCAAGTTATGGAGGATGAGGAATGTAAAACTCAGATGATGAATAATTAGCATAGGTTCTTGGTGGAGGGTTCCCCTATGGTGGTGATGACCCTTTGGCTAGCTTTTAGTTAGGTAGTTTTTCTTTGAGGATAGTGTTGTATAGTTTTTAGGTTTTCTTAGTGTTCTTATTGTCTCAAGTTCATCAATTGTTTGTAAAATTTCATCATAAAACATAAAACATTAAAGTGCCCTTTTCAATCCAAAAAGTCTAATTATTTAATATCTTTAAATTAAAATAATCATGTCAAAATGAAGCCTAATTGTTTAATAATTGACTTTTTCAATGCAAAAAAATATTTACTATCTTAAAATTCTAATAAAGATGTCAAATTAAAATCAAACAATGTAATAAAAGAAACCTTCTCAACCCTAAAAACCTAATTTTTTAATATGGAATAAATAATTGGCATAAGCGATTGGAAATTGTTGAAATTAAAATCTAATTATTGAATGGAAATGACATCTTCAAACTAAAAAAACTAGTTATTTAATATAGAATAAATTATTGACTTAAACTATTTAAATTTGACTTTATATATGTTGAATATTTTTAGTATTACTCAAATTTTATTACTATATTGTCTAATTGTGGATCCTTCACGTCTATGTTTGGCTCTGCATCCCTTACCACCCAACAAAACTTTGAACCCTAGCTCTCCTTCCTCTACTCAATCTGATCTGATTAGATCCTAGGCCTCACCGCACACTCACCCATACCCAAGGTTAGAATCTTTTTAGTATTACTCAAATTTTATTACTATATTGTCTAATTGTGGATCCTTCACATCCATGTTTGGCTTTGCATCCTTTCCCACCCAACAAAAATTTGAACCCTAGCTCTCCTTTCTCTACTCAATCTGATCTGATTAGATCCTAGGCCTCACCCCACACTCACCCATACCCAAGGTTAGAATATCAGTGTTAAACAACTCATAGTACCTTAGATCTATCCTCTTACTTGACATTGGTACATATCTACTTGTTAACCCTAGCATCAACCCTCTAATTTAACCATAGGAGGCACCCCAAATAGCCCCACCTCCTTGCATCCTACCACTCATCCATTTCCCAAACAATAAAAAATGGGCAAAAACCCAATGGTTCTGCTTCCAACCCTAGACGTGCTTCCCAACTAAGATCTACCACTTCCCCTATTATGATTGGACCCCATTCTCTAGTAGATGGGATATTATGGTGATGGAGGTTAAGGCTAGGCCAGCTAGATGTAAGCTAAGCTCTTTTGCTGATGTAGTATCCCATGGGACTAACCCTACAATGGAGTCCAAACCACTCATCCTTGCATCTCCAAATCAAGTGGTAGTTTTTGATGAGGAAGAAACTAGGTAAGGGTTCAAACTAAAGGAATACATCACAACAAAGGGTCTCATATGTAGATTCATCAGTTACTTGCTAATTTTTTTGATCTCCGTGCTTGAATATTGAAACATTGGTAGCCTCTCCTCTCAAGTAGTCTTAAAATTTACCTTAGCACAAAAGGTTTTTTTATTGCTACTTTTTGCAATGTTGAGGAAAGGCCAAGATTCTTAACCATTCATAGATCCTGAATCACCACCCCTTGGTCCTAAAAAAATGATCCCCTAACTTCAACCCCCTCAATGAACCTCTACATATCAAACCCATTTAGGTTTGTCTATCCCATTCCCCCCTACATTTTTGGATTGAAACCAACCTAAAGACTATAGGTAGAAATTTGGGTGAATTTTTACAAAGGCACCTAGATACCGATTACTTCTCCATCACTACCTTTGTTAAGATTTAGGTAAACATTGATACCTCCAAGAATCATCTTGGCTTGAATCTTGTGTTCAATATGATTAGACAAGTCCACAACCCATGGCTAAAAATACTATTCATCATTGATTTGTGCATTTCAGTTATAAAAATGTTTGTACCCAAATTTTATAAATCCCAATGATGATAGCTTAGTGATGAGTGAACTAAGTATTATAAATAGGAGGTCTTAGGGTCCATTCCCTAGGATGACCACTCTATAACATTGTTGCCACACTAATCCATGATAGTTATTCATGAAAAGTATCCACTGCAATAGACTACCAACTCGGTGTTCAATATGACAGAGATTGATATATGGCCTGAAACTTGTGTTCAATGAGATGAAACAAATCCATAGCTCATGGCTTGTAATACTATTCACCACTAGTTTGGACATTTCAATTATAAAAATATCTATATCCAAAAATTTTATCAATATCTTAAAAGACATATGAAACTCATTATGACTCTTAATTGTATTCTAAAAGTTATTAATGATTGTTGAATATTCTTGAAGTAGATAATAATGCACAATATACATGTGATATTACATGAGGATATGGGCCCTCAATTGTGCCCCAAACTAATTTAAACTTAGACACTTCCAAAAAACTAGTAATATATCACTTGGTCATTTTATTAAATTGCTCATGAAACCTACTCAATTAATCTTTTTGTGTAATGGTTCAAACATGGTATCTAGACTTGTGCTTGTGAATCCCTTCAAGATAAAAGCATCACTATGAAAATGAGTTACAAAATCAAAGCCAACATTTAAGTTCAAATATCACATCTCTTGAAAATAACAATTTTGTTTTATAAAAAATCTATTATATGATGGTGTTAATCATGTATCTACATCCTTATGTAACTATCATGTGCCACATATGCAACATTAATTTATAATTAATGTTTAAAGAAAAATATCTTATAAGATTCCATGTGAGATTCTAAGAGAAACTAATGATCTATAATTACTGAGGATGGTGATAATGTGGGACTATAAAAATAATTGATGTATAATAGGAAGCTTCCAAAAACTAGTAATATATCACTTGGTCATTTAATTAAATTGCTCATGAATCTTGTTCAATTAACCTTTTTGTGTTATGGTTCAAATTTGGTATCTAGGCAACCTTACTTGGTTATGCATGTTTTTAATGTTGTTTAAAATTTTGTCCCTTAACGTTGGTTAATGGAAAAATGTTATCTAGGTGAAAGGAAATCGATGTTGCTTAGAATATGATTGGAATATGACATGACAGGAAGTGGAGAGGCATAATAGATAATAAATCAAATCAAAATTCATGGAATAATCATGCTTTCTCACATTAGATTGAGATAAAATCCAAAAATACCACACCTACATCAATTTTACTTTTTCTACATATTATTTTTAAGGACTTAGTGAATTTATTTTCCCATGATAGTTCTCGAAATATATTCTAACCTAATTTTTTTATAGATAAATAATTTGCCTCACAAAACCCACTTCTTGTAAAAAAAGTGAGAAATGAAGCAAATTCTTGGCATTTGAAGACATTCAAAATTTAGTAATCTCGGTTCCCTATCCAACTAGTGTAATGATGTAGCTTTAGAACCTCCTCTTATGAATAATATTTGGAGTGAAATAATTTTGACAAACATCATTATTCCAATGTCTCAGACTTGGGAGTTTCTCCAAGGCATTTGGGTGAGATATTGATGGTTGGGACCATCAGTTTATTAAAAATGATTGTATAAAATTCATCATGCTTAGTCGTCATGGATTAATGATTATTAATAAAAATATGTAAAACCATATGATTTATAACTTAAATTTATTTGGTTGAAATCATTTTGTGGCTTAGAGTTTCATTTGCTTTTTTGATCACAAGGAATTCATGATGATGACAAAAAATTATATCACGCAACTAAGTATAAGTTATAAATCATATGACCACATGATAATGATCTTGGTATTATGACTATTGTGGTTATTCATGGCAACATGTATCCCCTTTAAAACTATGAAGACTTTTAAGAGAAGTTCATGACTAAATGTAAGTAACAATAAGATTATACCAATGTGTTAATATTTGAGCCCATATAGATATAAATTTTGTTATCAACACCATAAATTAATATACTATATTAATAAATATATGATTTATAATAGTCTATAATTATTTAAAAAATTGAATATATTGATCTCCTTTATGGATTTTTTTAAATAAGTGGTTAATTAATTTCACATCATGGTAATTTATTTGGAATTTAAACACTAGCATCAAATCAAAAGATAAATAGAAAACACTGGCAAGAGAAAGCATGTTTATCTGACTAGAGTTTTGAGTAGGCATAGAAAAAGTGGTGGAGGGAATTGTATGGAGAGGTCGATGTCAACTTATTCTCTCTACTCAGAATGATAAAAGGCTAACCCCTCTATGTGTATTTCATTAGTTGGAGGCACGTTATTTTAAAATGGTGGAGCATATAGATTTTCTTTAAAACCACCTAAAAAACCTTGGCCTGAAGGGATGTTTTCTACCAAGGATAAACCTAAGAAATATGTGAGCCCCCATTGCTTATTTTGTGTTGGCCCTTAGTTTGAAAAACTCCTCTAGGTTGATGGTTACATAAAAATATCTAGTGACATTGTTTAGAGCTCCATTGGACTATGGACAAAAGATTCTCCACCAAGTAAGGGCATGGGTCCCTCGAGACAACAAAGTGTGACATCAACCCACATGCAAGCCCCTGCATGACATTCATGAAAGTAACACTAGGTGTTAGGAATTTTTTATGAAGAGACAAGTGGGCACGGAAAGCCTCTAGAGGTGGAAGGTGACCGCATCACATGTTGGTGGACCCTAGTGAAATAGGATTTGAAGCAAGCTATGGAGGATGAGGAATGTAAAACTCAGACGATGAATAATTAGCATAGGTACCTAGTGGAGGGTTCCCCTTTGGTGGTGATGACTCCTTGAAAGAGGGTTTGGTTGGCTTTTGGTTAGGTAGTTTTTCTTCGGTTGGCCTATAGTTTTTAGTTTCTCTTAGTGTTCTTATTGTCTGAAGTTCATCAATTTTTTGTAAAATTTCATTTTTGATTAATAAATTAGGTGAAGGATCCCAACACTCAAATCATATATATATAATTTAAATAAAACTTAAAAGTGCCCTTTTCAATACAAAAAGTCTAATTATTTAATATCTTGAAATTAAAATAATCATGTCAAAATTACGCCTAATCATTTAATAATTGACTTTTTCAATGCAGAAAACTATTTACCGTCTTAAAATTCTAATAAAGATGTTAAATTAAAATCAAACAATGTAATAAAAGACACTTTTTCAACCCCAAAAACCTAATTTTTTAATATGGAATAAATCATTGACATAAGCCATTGGAAATTGCTGAAACTAAAATCTAACTATTGAATGGAAATGACCTCTTCAATCCAAAAAAAACTAGTTATTTAATATAGAATAAATTATTGACATAAACTATTTAAAATTGACTTTATATATGTTGAATATTTTTAGTATTATGGATCCTTCACCTCTATGTTTGGCTCTACATCCCTTCCCACCCTGCAAAACTTGGAACCCTAGCTCTCCTTCCTCTGCTCAATCTAACCTGATTAGATCCTAGGCCTCACCCCACACTCGCCCATGCCCAAGGTTAGAATCTCAGTGTTAAATAGCTCATAGTCCCTCAGATCTGTCCTTTCACTTGACATTGGTACATATCTACCTGTTAACCCTAGCACCAACCCTCTACTTTAACCATGGGAGGCACCCCAAACACACCCACCTCCTTGCATCTTGCCTCTCATACATTGCCCAAACAATAAAATATTGGTAGAAACCCAATGGTTCTACTTTTGACCATAGGGGTGCTTCCCAATCGAGATCTGCCACTTCCCCTATTATGATTGGACCCCATCCTCTAGTAGATGGGATGTTATGGTGATGGAGGTTAAATCTAGCCCTACTAGATGCAAGCTAAGCTCTTTTGCTGATGTAGTCTCCCACAGGACTAACCCTACAATGGAGTCCAAACCCCTCATCCTTGCATCTCCAAATCTAGTGGTAGTTTTTGATGAGGAAGAAACTAGGTAAGGGTTCAAACTAAAGGAATACATCTCAACAAAGGGTCTCATATGTATATTCATCTGACTACTTGCTAAAACTTTTGGATCTCCATGCCTACATCTTGAAAAACTGATCCCCTAACTTCAACCCTATCAATGAACCTCTACATATCAAACCCATTTAGGTTTGTCTGTCCCATCTCCCCCTGCATTTTTAGACTTAAACCAGCCTGAAGGCTATAGGTAGAACTTTGGGTAAATTTTTACAAATGCACCTATATACCGACTACTTCTCTATCACTACCTTTGCTAAGATTTAGGTAAACATTGATACCTCCAAGAATCACCCTGGCTTGAATCTTGTGTTCAATATGATTAGACAAGTCCACAACCCATTGCTAAGAATACTATTCATCATTGGTTTGTGCATTTCAGTTATAAAAATATTTGTGCCCAAATTTTATAAATCCAAATGTTGATAGCTTAGTGATGAGTGAACTAAGTATTATAAATAGGAGGTCTTAGGGTCCATTCCCTAGGATGACCACTGTCTAACGTTGTTGTCACACTAATCTATGATAGTTAGTTATTCATGAAATGTATCTCATAGCTTGTAATTCTATTCACCACTGGTTTGGACATTTCAATTATAAAAATATCTACATCCAAAATTTTTATCAATATCTTAAAAGACATATGAAACTCATTATGACTGTTAATTGTATTTTAGAAGTTATTAATGATTGTTGAATATTATTAAAGTAGATAATAATGCACAATATACATGTGATATTATGTAAGGATGTGGGCCCTCGATTGTGCCCCAAACTAATTTAAACTGATTTATTTAATTGACCTTTTCAACAAAAATACTAGTTATTTAATATAAAATAAATCATTGACAAACTATTTGAAATTGACTGTATATGTATTAAATAATAATATTATTTAAGTAACCTTTTCAACCCAAAAAACAATTTACTATCTTAAAATTGTAATAAAGATGTCAAATTAAAATCTAACTATTTAATAAAACAGACTTCTTCAACTTAAAAAAAACCTAATTTTTAAAAATTGAATAAATCATTGATAAGTTATTTGAAATTATTGAAATTAAAATCTAACTATTTAATAAAAATAACCTTTTCAATCCCAAAAAAATTAGTTATTTAATACAAAATAAATTATTGACATAAACCACTTAAAATTGATTGTATATATGTTGAATAATATTACTATTATTTAATTAAAATTAAAATTTATTCTTTTTAACCTCAAAAAACTAATCTTTTAATATTTTACAACTAAAAATATATAGAATAATATCTATGTTTAAATTTTTTATAAAAATGTCAAATTAAAATCTATCTATTTAATGTGAACTTTTTAACTCAAAAAACTCAAATTTTCATAAATATGTCTAATTAAAATCTATCTATTTAATATAAACTTTTGAACAAAAAACCCTGATTATTTGATATAGAATAAACATTGACATAACCATTTGAAATGGATGAAATTAAAATTCAACTATTTAATAAAAATCTAACTAAAAAAACCTAATTATTTAATATGGAATAAATCTTTGAAAGTTTAATTATTTAATAAAAATCACTTTTACAAACCAAAAAACTCGTCCCATAAAAACTTATTTATTCCATATAAAATAAATCATTAATATAAAATTAAAACCTAAAAGTGTTCTTTTCAACCCCAAAAAAAATTAATTATTATCTTAAAATTAAAATAAAAAAATTTAAGTATTTAATATCTTAAAATTAAAATAAACATGACAAATTAAAACTTTAATTGTTTAATACATACCTCTTTCAATGCAAAAACTAATTAAAACCTAATTATTTAGTATTTTAAAATTAAAATTAAAATATCAAATTAAACCTTAATTAATATAATTGTTTAATATATAATTTGATTGTTTAATATATAACTTAATTTTTTAATATTTTAAAATAAAAATAAAGATGTCAACAAATTGAACCCTAATTTACTATTGAAATGTAATTGTTTAATAAATTTCCTTTTCAATCTAAAAACTAATTAAAACTTAACAAATTGAAACCTAGTAATTGTTTAATATGTAACATTCTCAACTCAAGAAAAAAAAAAAAACTAATTAAAAATTAAAAAATTTAATGTTTTAAAATTAAAATAAACCTTAATATTTTAATATTTTGAGATTATAAAGATGACAAATTAAAACCTAACTTTAATGTGTAATATTTTCAACCAAACAAATAACTAAATTTAATTGAAGTGACCTTTTCAATTAAAAAAACATAATTAATAAAAATAACATTATCAACCATAAACTAAAACCTAACTGTTTAATAAAAGTGATCATTCCAACCCCAAAAAAATTATTTAATAAAAGTAACATTTTCAAATTTTCAAATTTTTAATTATTTAATATAAAATAAATCATTGACATAAACTATTTGAAATACTATTATTTAATTAAAATACTTGACATTTAATTGAGGATATGTCAAAAGGCACACTCAAATACTATTTTTCTTACTCCTGCAAGGATTTATTTTTATGACCATAGCAGCAGAAGGTTGCAGACCCCGAAAGAAAAAAAAATGATGAATATTATGAAAAAACAACACCACCACAGAATAATGTAAGGACCAAAAACTAAAATGATAAAAAAATAAAGTAAGAAAAAAAACATGTAAATTATAATAGTAACTAAGCTCTCTTCATAGAGAAGGAACACCTGTTAATAGAAATATAATTAGCCTCTTAGTATGAGAGATATGTGCCAAAGGAAGTCTCCCAAGTTTTTTGAAAAGTAACAATTAAAGTGAAAATGCCAAATCAGTCTTTTTATGTCACAAGTTATTATGAATTTCATTTCAAAAATCAATCGATCACAATCCAGATTTCGTTACAAATATGAATTTACTAATATAAAGCTTATGTTACATCATATTTATTACTCATAGTTCAGATACAATTATTTGTTTGTTTACTAAATGACAATAAATCAATTCACACAATAACAACGCAGTCATTACATGAACACAGCTGGTAAGGGACAAACAAAGCAATGCAATCATATGCACTTAATAATGACAGACTGTAACACAATTGAAATATATCAGATCTACACATTTGTGTCGTTTATCAAAGATTCATATCCAGAATGCACATTAAAATACCATTGTGTGCCCTGTTTGGAATGGATTAAGATAAACATCAGCAATCTAACCCTTTTTAAGAATTCAAACTTTGAAAAAATCTTTCAATAAAGCTCTAAATCTGTAGTAAAAACAGTCTAGTTGGAGGTGTAAAAGGGGCAGCCCTCTATCCCTATCTTATTATCTTATAGTCTTCAAAAGCCCTCCTAAGAGCTCTGCAGGGTCGTAGTTTACTCATACTTAAAAGACAAACTGACAGTTAACAGAATACACCCCGAGAAAGAAAAAGAGCTTTGCAATCAAAACCCTAATATAACGAAACATGCAGATCTAATATAAATAGACAGCCACAAACATACTCTCCAATCTCTGAATAAATTTCCTTAAAAAAGCTTCATTAGCCACAAACACAACCCCTACATTGTCCTTAGAAAAAAAATTAAAAATTAAAAAGTAAACCCTATTAACTCATTCGCTTTTAAATCTATTAACCTCCATGAACACCATGACACCCCATCGACTGACCACAATCCCTTATAAGCCCTAGCCATCCCCTTTACTGAAAAGCACAAACCCTAAAAATCCAATGTCTTCATACAGCAAAATATATTAAAAATCTGTACACACAAAGAATACAAAAAAAATCTACCTTCAAACCCGATTGGAATTCATCTGCATAAAAAACAAACTGAAAACCCAGACCATAGAAACCATTTAACTCCAGTGTTACCGAAAAAAACAGTGACAAAAACAATACCTCATAAACCTAAATAATTAACTTAACTCCAAAGACAAAAGCATAAACTGCATACCTGTAAAATAACAGTCTTGAGAAATAGCCGAAGAGGAACAAAACGAAGCTCTATATAAGCAGAATTTTATTTATAGCCGCTGGATGAGACCACCGCCCTCTTCAACACGTATGCCGACGGCCACACATCGACACATCATCGCTTACATAGCTGTTTTCAACCTACAGAAGGCAGAATGACAGGAACAGCATTAAAAGATTTCCAGACGAATTTTTGGTGCGTTCCTCCCAGTAACAATGCCTCCTGTGGAACAAAGATTTCCCTAGCTTGTAGAAAAAAAGAAGGGGTAAAATAAACTCGAACTCACCTTACTTGTACCATGTTCTATCGAAGCAGTTGCCACATCCATTTTTCGATATGCTTATCCTGGTAGAAGATATTGATGGTGCCCATACAAACAACAAAAAAAACGAAAATAAAACAAGACATATACCAAAAACGAACAACACTACAGAATAACACAAAACAGGGCTTAGACAACATGCTACACAATACACAAATTGAGCATCCAACAAATCGGTGGCTCTGTACCTTGTTTTGTAGTTGATTTAGTTTTACCGTTGAAAGATGCGATTTTATGCCTGGATCTTCACGCTGTTTTTTTTTTTTTTTTTAAATTTTTATTCCTACCTCAAAATCTGAGCCTCCATCTGCTGCTTTATTACTAAACAATTTAACGGCTCTTTGTTTTTTTAATCTATCCGTTAATTTATCCGCTAATCTGCATTGAAATTTGTGTAAAATTTTCTTAATTTTAAATATTAATTTGGTAAAATATATTATATTTTTTATTTTTATTTTTTTTGAAAAGTTCATTTTTACATATTTTTATTAGTTAATAATTAATGACATGATACTTTATTAGGTAAATTTAACTATTATTAAATTGAAGAAAAATAAATGTCATATTTATTTAAAAAATATCTATTGTTTTTAAAATAGTCGAATTAGTCCACCTACATCTATTAAATATAACATGGTGAGGTCAAATGTGCACATTATCTAGAGTTAATGACAATCCTGCTTAAACATTGGCATTCATGCAATGTATCAGCGTATAAAAATTCTTATGGATCAAGGAATGGACCAAGCACAGGGGTTATTGTGGCCTTGAGCTAAATGATATAAGTAGTGGTGGAGTATTGCAGAGGCCTAGATCACACCATTTGTGAGTAAGACAATGACCTTCGCAGGGAAGCAATCTGTGACTTATTTCACTACCCTAAGACAGATTTCACTGCCCAAAGGAAATAAAGTAGAAATGCAATGGTGATTTAGGTCTCCTATAAAACGTGAAATATCCTCTTGTCTTGTATTTTAGAACTCCATGCATAGCATTAAGATCGTCAGTTTTCACTGCATGGGGAAAAAATAACTATAAACTATAAAACACCTCTAAAATTTGTCATTGCGATGTCTAAAGTGCTTTTTTTTGCGTTCAATGGAAAGAAAAAGCCTTGGAGGGTTTTATAGGTTGGTTTCTCATTACCTCAACTTTCATATCGGTGAGAACATGTACAGTGTTTTTTATTGCTTTGAGTGAAAACTAATAAGTTGCTTTCTTGTTACTTCAGCTTTCATATTGGCGAGAACTTCGATTGAGATTGAAAGTAAATCTAAAGTACCCATCCCATTTAAAATCTGCCATTGCAACATCTTAAGTGTTTTTTTTTTGGAGTAAAAATAAAATAGATAATCATTTATACAATATATGCTTCAAATGTTAGAGGTAGTTTTTCAAACTATTGTTGGGATCTTATATATGCTTTGGGTAATTCTTTATGTGAAAAGGGAAGAAGTTAATTTTTTTAATCAAGAACCTCTTTGATATTATTGCAAAGCTTTTAGCTTCGATCATGATGACATATAAAATCTTGATGTTTCTTTTGTAAACTGTTATATTTGGAGTAATTTTTAGGGCATTGTTTTCAACATTATGCTTTTGATCTTTCTAATTGTTGTTTGAATATTCTTTGGCATTCTTAAATCACAAGCCCTCTGATAGGAAACATTTGATAGCTTTGGGTTGTGATTATATATGGCCACCTTTTTGAATGTGGAGGAAATTGTAGGATTATATTTTTAATTGTCTTTGAACGGGTAAAGTGAAGCTTTTTATTGTGTTGTGATGTGAATACAAAAACAATAAAACATAGTTGCTTGTCAAAATAATATCTTGGGAAATAAGTTCAAATATTGAAATTTAACTATTTTTTTTGAAGGTTGGAGATTGAAAAGGTTTTTCTTAAGAGATGGATGAAGTGTTGGATGTTATGTGGTTGAGATTAGTGGAGAATAAAGGTAATTTGGGGTTGTAAAATAAAATTTTTATCTTTTAAGTTACGGGTATTTTTTATTTTAAAATTGAGTTTTGTAAAGTATGGTTTATTATACATCAACAAGATAAAAAGGTTGAGTTTTAATTTTGTCATGTAGTAGGTTTTTCATGCTTTGAGTTTGGTGGCATTGGTTGAATTGATGTAAGAGTACAATGACATATTTTAAACGGTTTATGATTCAAGATGATTGAGCTTATTTTGGGTTTCTTTTGTTTTTGATAACGTAGACTCCAAGTCTTTTGGAGTAGTTTAGGGAAAACATTTTTTAGATGTAGATAACATAAGCCACCTCAAAATTATAAGGATCATCTCTTACAGAACTAAATTTCCATATAAATATATAAAATATTTTTAAATTAGTAAAATTATAATATTGACCATTTTCCAATTTTCATCAATACCAATTTTTTCCCTTTTCAAAATGCTCTTAAAAATGAGGGCTTGTTCTTTGGGTTTTCATTTAGGCCTTTTTTAAGTCTAATTTTATCATTTTTTATGTCAAAATTTTGTAAATTGAAATTTGATTTCATTTATATATTTTTTTGAGTGGAAGATTTATTATTTTAGAGTTACTAAAGTGTTTGAAATTGGGCATTATTATTGATATATGTTTTTATTTTCATGGTTGATTGTCTTATGGGTCTCATTGAACATGGTCAGTCTAAGGTGTTTAGAGTTATTTTAATGGTTTGTTGCCTTGTTAGTGCATTTAATCATGATTTTTTGTGATCAATTTCTAATTTTTATGGTTATAGATGGTTTTATAACTATGAGTTGAAACACCCATAGGATATTTTTGAGGGATGATCTTTTATTTTTTTGGTGTAGGATCATTTGTTGTTGAGCCCTTCTTTTCTTGAATTTATTTCTCCAACCAATCAAATTGATTTATTTCATACTTTTCTACCAAAGTAGTATAGGCTGTGTGTTGGTTACCCATTTTGATTTATTTGATCTGACTTTTCGGTGTGATACATGCTTTGTAGAAAAATTGTGAATCAAGGTTTACATATGGTCTATAGATTATAGTTTTTAGTATTATATAATTTAAATAAAACTTAAAAGTGCCCTTTTCAATACAAAAAGTCTAATTATTTAATATCTTAAAATTGAAATAATCATGTCAAAATGAAGCCTAATTGTTTAATAATTGACTTTTTCAACATAAAAAACTATTTACTATCTTAAAATTCTAATAAAGATGTCAAACTAAAATCAAACAATGTAATACAAGAAACATTTTCAGCCCCAAAAACCTAATTTTTTAATATGGAATAAATCATTGACATAAGCCATTGGAAAATTTTGAAATTAAAATCTAACTATTGAATGGAAATGACCTCTTCAACCCAAAAAGACTAGTTATTTAATATAGAATAAATTATTGACATAAACTATTTAAAATTGACTTTATATATGTTGAATATTTTTAGCATTATTCAAATTTTATTACTATATTATCTAATTATGGATCCTTCACATCTATGTTTGGATCTACATCCCTTCCCACCCAACAAAAATTTGAACCCTAACTCTCCTTCCTCTACTCAATCTAACCTGATTAGATCCTAGGCCTCGACCCACACTCACTGATGCCCAAGGTTAGAATCTCAGTGTTAAACAACTCATCATCCCTCAGATCTATCCTTTCACTCAACATTGTTACATATCTAACTATTAACCTTAACATCAACCATAGGAGGCACCCCAAACACCCCCACCTCCTTGCATCCTGCCTCTTGTCCATTGCCCAAATAGTAAAAAATGGGCAAAAACCTAATGGTTTTGGTTTCGATCCTAAGATTGCTTCCCAACTAAGATCTGTCACTTCCCCTATTATGATTGCACCCCATCCTCTAGTAGATGGGATGTTATGGTAATGGAGGTTGAGGCTGGGCCTATTAGATGCAAGCTAATCTCTTTTGCTGATGTAGTCTCCCACGGGACTAACCCTACAAACCCCTCATCCTTGCATCTCCAAATCTAGTGGTAGTTTTTGATGAGGAAGAAACCAGGTAGGGGTTCAAACTAAAGGAATGCATCTCAATAAATGGTCTCATATGTAAATTCAGTGACTACTTGCCAAAGCTTTTGAATCTCCATGCCTGGATATTGAAACATTGACAGCCTCTCCTCTCAAGTAGTCTTGAAATTTACCCTTGCATAGAAGGTTTATTTATTGCTACTTTTTGCAATGTTGAGGAAAGGCCAAGATTCTTAACCATTCATAGACCCTGAATCACCACCCCTTGGTCCTCAAAAATTGATCCCCTAACTTCAACCCCCTCAATAAACCTCTACATATCAAACCCATTTAGGTTGTTTGTCTATTCCATCTCCCCCTATATTTTTGGACTGAAACTAGCCTGAAGGCTATAGGTATAACTTTGGGTGAATTTTTACAAATGCACCTAGATACCGATTGCTTCTCTATCACTATCTTTGATAAGATTTAGGTAAACATTGATACCTCTAATAGTCACCCTGGCTTGAATCTTGTGTTCAATATGATTAGACAAGTCTGCAACCCATGACTAAGAATACTATTCACCATTGGTTTGTGCATTTCAGTTATAAAAATGTTTGTGCCCAAATTTTATAAATCCCAAGGATTATAGCTTAGCGATGAGTGGACTAAGTATTATAAATAGGAGATCTTAGGGTCCATTCCCTAGGATGACCACTCTCTAATGTTGTTGCCACACTAATCTATGATAGTTAGTTACTCATGAAAAGTATCCATTGTAATAGACTACTAACTCAATGTTCAATACGACAGAGATTGATGTATGGCTTGAAACTTGTGTTCAATGCGTCGAAACAAATCCATAGCTTAAGGCTTGTAATACTATTCACCACTAATTTGGACATTTCAATTATAAAAATATCTATATCCAAATTTTTATCAATATCTTAAAAGACATATGAAACTCATTATGACTGTTAATTGCATTCTAGAAGTTATTAATGATTGTTGAATATTCTCGAAGTAGATAATAATGCACAATATACATGTGATATTACATGAGGATGTGGGCCCTCGATTGTGCCCCAAACTGATTTAAACTTAGAGGCTATCATATATTATAATTATTTATTTAATTGACCTTTTCAACAAAAATACTAGTTATTTAAGATAGAATAAATCATTGACATAAACTATTTGAAATTGATTGTATATGTATTAAATAATATTATTATTTAATTAACCTTTTCAACCCAAAATACAATTTACTATCTTAAAATTGCAATAAAGATGTCAAATTAAAATCTAACTATTCAATAAAAGAGACTTCTTCAACTTTAAAAAAAAACCTAATTTTTAAAAATTGAATAAATCATTGATAAGTTATTTGAAATTATTGAAATTAAAATCTAACTATTTAATAAAAATAACCTTTTCAATCCTAAAAAAAACTAGTTATTTAATATAGAATAAATTATTGACATAAACGATTTAAAATTGATTGTATATATCTTGAATAATATTACAATTATTTAATTAAATTTAAAATTTATTCTTTTCAACCTCAAAAAATTAATTATTTAATATTACAACTAAAAATATATAGAATAATATGTGAATTTAAATTTTTTATAAAGATGTCAAATTAAAATCTATCTATTTAATGTGAACTTTTTAACTCAAAAAACCTAATTATTTAATAAAAATCACTTTTACAACCCAAAAATCATTCAATATAAAATAAATCATTATTTAATTAAAACTTAAAAGTTTCCTTTTCAACCCCCCAAAACAATTAATTATTATCTTAAAATTAAAATAATTTTTAAAAAAAAGTTATTTAATATCTTAAAATTCAAATAAACATGACAAATTGAAACTTTATCTGTTTAATAAATAACTTTTTCAATGCAAAAACTAATTAAAACCTAATTATTTAGCATTTTAAAATTAAAATTAAAATATCAAATTAAACTTTAATTAATCTAATTTTTTAATATATAACTTAATTGTTTAATATCTTAAAAAAAAATTAAAGTGATTTTTTAATATTTTGAAATAAAAATAAAGATATTTTAAAATAATTGTTTAATATCCTAAAATAAAAATAAAGATGTCAACAAATTGAACCCTAATTTATTACTGAAATGTAATTGTTTGATAAATGTCCTTTTCAATATAAAAACTAATTAAAACTTAACAAATTGAAACCTAGTAATTGTTTAATATGTCACATTTTCAACTCAAAAAAATATTAAAAAAAAACTAATTAAAATTTTAAAAAATTAATATTTTAAAATTAAAATAAACCTTAATATCTTAATATTTTGAGGTTATAAATATGACAAATTAAAACATAACCATCTTTAATGTGTAATATTTTCAACCAAAAAAATAATTAAATTTAATTGAAGTGACGTTTTCAATTAAAAAAACATAATTAATAAAAATAACATTTTCAACCATTAACTAAAACCTAACTGTTTAATAAAAGTGATCATTCCAAAGCAAAAAAATTATTTAATAATAGTAACATTTTCAAATTTTAAAAATTTAAATTATTTAATATAAAATAAATCATTGACATAAACTATTTGAAATACTAATTTTTTTAAATTAAAACTTGAAATTTAATTACGGTAATGTGAAAAGGCACACTGAAATACTATTTTTATGACCATAGCAACAAAAGGTTGTAGACCCTGGCATAAAAAAAATTGATGAATAATATGAAAAAACAACACCACCACAGAATAATGTAAGGACCAAAAATTAAAATGATAAAAAAATAAAGTAAGAATAAAAACATGTAAATTATAATAGTAACTAAGCTCTCTTCATACAGAAGGAACACATGTTAATAGAAATATAATTAGCCTCTTAGCATGATAAATATGTGCCAAAGGAAGTCTCCCAAGCTTTTTGAAAAGTAAGAATTATTGTGAAAATGCCAAATCTGTGTTTCTATGTCACAAGTTATTATGAATTTCATTTCAAAAATCATTCGATCACAATTAAGATTTCGTTACAAATATGAATTTACCAATATAAAGCCTATGTTAAATCATATTTATTACTCATAGTTCAGATACAATTATTCGTTTGTTTACTAAATGACAATAAATCAATTCACACAATAACAATGCAGTCATTGCATGAACACAACTGGTAAGGGACAAACAAAGCAATGCAATCATATGCACTTAATGATGACAGATTGTAACATGATTGAAATATATTAGATCTACACATTTGTGTCGTTTATCAAAGATTCATATCCAGAATGCACATTAAAATACCATTGGGTGCCCTGTTTGGAATGGATTAAGATAAACATCAGCAATCTAACCCTTTTTAGGAATTTAAACTTTGAAAAAAATCTTTCAATAAAGCTCTAAATCTATAGGAAAAATAGTCTAGTTGGAGGTGTAAAAGGGGCAGCCCTCTATCCCTATCTTATAGTCTCCACATTTTTATTTGGGTGAAATGGTGCCTTCAAAAGCCCTCCTAAGAGTTCTATAGGGTCGTAGTAAATGCAGGGTCATAATTTACTCATACTTGACAGTTTACAGAATAAACCCTGAGAAAGAAAAAAAACTTTGCAATCAAAACCCTCATATAACGAAACATACAGATCTAATATAAATAGACAGCCATAAACATGCTCTCTAATCTCTGAATAAATTTCCTTAAAAAAGCTTCACTAGCCACAAACACAACCCCTACATTGTCCTTAGAAAAAAAATTAAAAATTAAACCCTAATAACTCATTCACTTTTAAATCTATTAACCTCTGTTAGAATCAAGAGAGCATGCAAAACAAGAACATAAACAAATAAATAAGAAAGAACCCAATTGCTACAGCAATCTCTTGAAGAAATAAGATTTTATTGATCTTGAATTTTCCTTGCTTACAATGTTGCACCGAAGGCATCTTTAAATAGAATTGAATCCAAAAATAACTGATTGATTAACTAATTATCCAACAACTTAACTAACTGATTATTAAGTGCTTAAACTAACTCATATCTAACTATCAATTAACTAACTAAAAGTAAACTAACTGATTACTCAACTGTCAGTTTACTAACTGATTGCTTAACTGTAGCTAACTGCTTGCATGTGTAGAAATTATCTTGGGTTTCTAACACTCCCCCTTAATTTCTACCATTTACAATTTTAGCATTTACTATGCCTAAATTTTGTCTCAAATAATCGAAGGTCTCTTTTGCTAATGCCTATATAAATATATCTGCCAATTGATCTTCAGATCTGTAGAAGTCCAGATGGATTTCTCCATTGTTCACTAACTCTCTGATAAAGTGAAATCTTGTATCAATGTGCTTGCTCCTCTTGTGAAATACATGATTTTTAGATAAAGCAATTGCTGATTTGTTGTCACAAAAGATTGGTGTTGACTCCTTCTGTGCTTGTAATAAATATTTCAATATTCTTCTCATCCAAGTTGTTTGACATGCTGCTAATGTGGCTGCTACATACTCTGCTTTCGCTAATGAAAGTGTCACTATAGGTTGCTTTTTGGATGCCCATGTGACCACACCTGTGCCTAAAAGAAAGACATGTCTAGAAGTACTCTTCCTATCATCAACGCTACCTGCAAAATCATTATCTATAAAACCAATCAAACTAAAATCGTTAGTTGTGGAATATAAAATTCCATATTCTGTAGTTCCTGCCACATATCTCAATATCCTTTTTATTAACTTGCCAATGTAAGTCTTTCGATGACTCCATGAATCTTGAGATTAAACTAACCCCATAACTAATATCTGGTCTAGTAGTTGTAAGATACATCAAACTACCAACTAGTCTTTTAAATGTTGTAGAATCAACATTATACCCTTGGTCTTCTTTGCTAAGTTTGGTCCCTGTAGCAACTGGTGTAGGTACTGGTTCACAATTCAGCATCTTAAATCTCCTTAACACATCCTTTGCATATTTATGTTTGACAAATAAAAATTCCTTTCTCTGATTGTACAACTTTTATACCCACAAAATACTTCATTAATCCCAAATCTGTCATTTCAAATTCTTTCTTCGTTGCTGATTTAAAAGTGTCTACAGACAAATTTTCTAGTAAAAATCAAATCATCAACATATAAATACACAATCAAAATCTGACCTTCTTTGTTGATTTTTGTGTACAAAGTAGGCTCACTATTACTTCTGTTGAATCCATTATTTATCATATATGAATCAATTATGCTATGCCATGCTCTTGGTGCTTGCTTAAGACCATAAAGAGCCTTCTTCAATTTGTAAACTTTTTCTTCATGTCCTTCCACTTCATAACCTATGAGCTATTTCACATACACTTCTTCATCTAGAAAACCATTCAAGAAACGCTGATTTTACATCCATTTGATATACATACCAATTATTTTGAGCAGCTATTGCTAAAACCATTCTTATAGTATCCAGTCTAGCAACTGGTGCAAATGTTTCATTATAATCAACTCCATGTTCTTGTGCAAAACCTTTTACTACTAACCTTGCCTTGTGCTTTTCAACATTTCCATCTGCATCAAATTTAGTCTTATAAATCCAATTGACTCTAATACAATCTTTACCTTCAGGTAAAATAGTTAGATCCCATGTTTGATTTCTTTCAATAGCATTCAACTCTTCATCCATTGCTTTTAGTCAATGTTTCTCATTAACTGCTTCTTCATAATACATAAGATCATGAGTGAAAAGAGCAAAATTTGAAACCAAATCTAATTTCTCTTCTTTTTTATTATAAATCTCATTCAAATTTATCATTTTCTTACCTTTAAATCTTGATCTTAAAGTAGCAAGAGTTGGATCTGACTCATCACTTGTGAATTTGGAGTAGGGTGACATGCATGACTAGATGATTCACCTTGTTCAAACCTCCTTGGTGTTCTTATTAGAGTGCTTGTGCCTGCTTGTGGAGAGGATTGTCCACCTTGCAAATTTTGTTCTTTAGATTCTTCTTCATTCTATGAAATTGGTGCCCCAATTGTGATGGTGCTACGATCCCATGCTTCTTCTTTCTTAAATTAAATATCTTTGCTAATAATCACTTTCTTTGAAATAGGGTTATACAACTTATAAGCCTTTGACTCTTTACTATAGCCAATAAAAATTCATTTCTCACCTCTATCATCAAGTTTATTTCTTAATTTAGATGGTATAAGAGAATATGATATACAACCAAAAATTATGAAATGATGTACACAATATTTTTTACCACTCCACACTTCTTGTGGAATTCGATCTTTGACACTTTTTATTGGGCTTCTGTTCAGAATATACACTGCACATGCTGCTGCTTTTGCCCAATATTCATTTGAGAAGTGTTTGGCTTTCAACATGCTTCTTCCCATCTCCATGATTGTTCTATTTTTTCTTTCTGCTACACCATTCTGCTGTGGTGTGTACCTTGTAGTCAATTATCTTTTGATGCCATGATATCTGCAAAAATCTTGAAATTGATTAGACATATATTCACCTCCTCTATCTAATTTGAGGACCCTGATATAATGGCCCCTCTACTTTTCAACCATTGCCTTGAATTTTTTAAACTTTCCAAAGGCTTCAAACTTATTTTTGAGAAAGTAAATCCATATCTTTCTGCTAAAGTCATCAATGAATGTTAGAAAATAAGTACTACCTCCAAGTGATGTAACTTGCATTGGTCCACATAAATCACTATGGACTAGCTCCAATATTACCTTAGCTCTATATGAGGCTCCTACTGGAAAGCTCTCTCTATGCTATTTTTCTAGAATACAACTATCACATGAACTTCTTGGATGTTCTATTGGTGGTAAACCCTTCACCATATTTTTCTTCTGTAATAAATTTAAACCTCCAAAATGTAAATGTCCATACCTTAAGTGCCATATCCATGATTGATCTAGATGCATGTTCTTGAAGTGGGTTTCCTCTTCTCCTTGTATGCACTGAATATGAAGAGGGAACATCTGATTCTTGGTCATCTCCACTTTACCTATCAACATGTCACTTGGAAACTTGTCCAATATTGTGCAAACATTATCCATAAAGAATATTTTGTAACCTTTCTGTACTAACTGACCAACACTCAAAAGATTATGTTTTAGTCTAGGTACAAAATAAACATCTGGTATAAACATTCTTTCACCATTCTTGGCCAAAACATTTATAAGACCTTTACCCATGACATCTACTGTGATATCATTTCCTAATTTCACTTTTGATCTTACAAAATCATCAAGACTAGTAAAGAATTCTTTATTCCTTGTCATATGATTACTGCATCCACTATCTAAGAACCAAATATCTCTAGCTTTTTCTTGAGTAACATTACAAGTAAGAAATAAGCTTCCAAGATTAGAACTATATTCACCTGGATTAGAACTAGATTCCCCTGTGTAATTAGCATTCTGCTTGTACACATATCCTTGTTTATTTTTGCAGTCACTTGCATAATGACCATATTTCTTGCAGTAATAAGATTGAACATTAGATTTATCAAATCTCTGTGAACCTTGCTAGAAGTGGTTGTTGCCACGTCCTCTACTATTGTAGTTTTGATTACTGTTCTCACCTTCATCTGGATTGTTCCTTCCATATCGGCCTTTGCCTCTTCCTTTGAAGTTTGATCTAGCTCTTCCTCTTCCTCTGCCAAAAGATACCTATGATTTGAAAGCATTCTCAAGTGAAGTATTTTTATTCCTATTCATTTTGGATTCATGTGTTAACAAAGAACCCATTAATTCATCTACAGATAACAGTTCCAAATCCATGGTTTTCTCAATAGCTACAACTATTGCATCAAATTTACTGGGTAAACATCTGAGTAATTTTTCTATGATCTTCTGATCCATGATAGATTCTCCATTAGATCTAATTTGATTCACTATATTCAAAACTTGGCCCATAAACTGGTCTATTGAATCTAAATCATTCATTTGCAAATTTTAAAAACTTCTCCTAAGAGATTGCAATTTAGCAATTTTTACCTTTGTATTACCTCTATAGGTAGTCTCTAGGATTTTCCATGCCTCTCTGGATCTTGTTGCTGCTGCAACTCTGGGAAACATAGATTCATCCAATGCCTGTTGGATGAGAAATAAAGCTTTTGCATCTTTCTTCTTGTTCTCTTTAAGCTCATCTTTTTGTGCTTGATTTAATGCCAGATGGGCTGCCTCTTCCTGCGGTTCTACAAAACCACTCTCTACCAGATCCCAAACATCTTGTGAGCAAAATAAAGTTCTCATCTTAATTGCCCAAAAATCGTAATTCTTACCATCGAAAATGTGAATTTGAGGCTGTGAAATACTATTGTATGCTACCATTTCTCACGCTAAAAATGACTTTTTGGTTGCTGTTTCTGAAACACAGTTGTCGACGATGGTTAAACTGTTGAGGTCGGTCAGCTGATATTGCCGACGTCGGTTCTATTGCCGATGTCGGTCTTGGAGTCGGCCGACATCAGTTTTGACTACCGATGTCGGTCTCTGCGCTGCCTGTTGGGCAATTCCTGCGCTTTTCCTTCATCCGACTACTTCGCTCTCCTTTCTTCTTGTTGCCTCCCTGCTGGCTGCTTTCCTAACCAGGCTCTGATACCAATTTGTTAGAATCAAGAGAGCATGCAAAACAAGAACTTAAACAAATAAATAAGAAAGAACCCAATTGCTATAGCAATCTCTTGAAGAAATAAGATTTTATTGATCTTGAATTTTCCTTGCTTACAATGCTGCGCCCAAGGCGTCTTTAAATAGAATTGAATCCAAAAATAACTGATTGATTAACTATTTAACTAACTACTTAACTAACTAATTGTTAAGTGCTTAAACTAACTCATATCTAACTATCGGTTAACTAACTGATTGTTCAGCTTTCAGTTTACTAACTGATTGCTTAACTGTAGCTAACTGCTTGCATGTGTAGAAATTATGTTGGGTTTCTAACAACCTCCATGAACACCATGACACCCCATCGACTGACCACAATCCCTTATAAGCCCTAACCATCCCCTTTACTGAAAAGCACAAACCCTAAAAATCCAATGTCTTCATACAGCAAAAGATATTAAAAATCTGTACACACACAAAGAATACAAAAAAAATCTACCTTCAAAACCGATTGGAATTCATCTGCATAAAAAACAAACTGAAAACCCAGACCATAGAAACCATTTAACTCCAGTGTTACCGAAAGAAACAGTGACAAAAATAATACCTCATAAACCTAAATAATTAACGTAACTGCAAAGACAAAAGCATAAACTGCATACCTGTAAATAACAGTCTTGAGAAATAGCCGAAGAGGAACAAAACGAAGCTCTATATAAGCAGAATTTTATTTATAGCCGCTGGATGAGACCACCGCCCTCTTCAACACGTATGCCGACGGCCACACATCGACACATCATCGCTTACATAGCTGTTTTCAACCTACAGAAGGCAGAATAACAGGAACGGCATTAAAAGATTTCCAGACGAATTTTTAGTGCGTTCCTCCCAGTAATAATGCCTCCTGTGGAACAAAGATTTCCCTAGCTTGTAGAAAAAAAGAAGGGGTAAAATAAACTCGAACTCACTTTACTTGTACCATGTTCTATCGAAGCAGTTGCCACATCCATTTTTCGATGGTGCCCATACAAACAACAACAAAAAAAACGAAAATAAAACAAACAAATAAAACAAGACATATACCAAAAACGAACAACACTACAAATCGGTGGCTCTGTACCTTCTTTTATACTTGATTTAGTTTTACCGTTGAAAGATGCGATTTTATGCCTGGATCTTCACGCTGGTTTTTTTTTTAAATTTTTTATTCCTACCTCAAAATCTGAGCCTCCATCTGCTGCTTTATTACTTAACATTCACGCCACCTCCACTAAACAGTTTAACGGCTCTTTGTTTTTTTTTTTAATCCGTTAATTTATCCGCTAATCTGCATTGAAATTTGTGTAAAATTTTCTTATTTTTAAATATTAATTTAGTAAAATATATTATATTTTTTATTTTTATTTTTATTTTTTTGAAAAGTTCATTTTTACATATTTTTATTAGTTAATAATTAATGACATGATACTTTATTAGGTAAATTTAACTACTATTAAATTGAAGAAAAATAAATGTCATATTTATTAAAAATATATCTATTGTTTTTAAAATAGTCGTATTAGTCCACCTACATCTATTAAATATAACATGGTGAGGTCAAACGTGCACATTTTCTAGAGTTAATGACAATCTTGCTTAAACATTGGCATTCGTGCAATGTATCAGTGTATAAAAATTCTTATGGATCAAGGAATGGACCAAGCAGAGGGGTTGTTTGTGGCATTGAGCTAAATGATATAAGTAGTGGTGGAGTATTGCAGAGGCCTAGATCACACCATCTATGAGTAAGACAATGACCTTCGCAGGGAAGCAATCTGTGACTTATTTCACTACCCTATGACAGATTTCACTGCGCAAAGGAAATAAAGTAGAAATGCAATGGTAATTTAGGTCTCCTATAAAACGTGAAATATCCTCGTCTTGTATTTTAAAACTCCATGCGTAGCATTAAGATCGTCATTTTTCACTGCATCGGGGAAAAATAACTATAAACTATAAAACACCTCTAAAATTTGTCATTGCGATGTCTAAAGTGCTTTTTTTGTGTTCAATGGAAAGAAAAAGACTTAGAGGGTTTAATAGGTTGGTTTCTCATTACCTCAACTTTCATATCAGTGAGAACATCTGCAGTGTTTTTTATTGCTTTGAGTGAAAACTAATAGCTTGCTTTCTTGTTACTTCAGCTTTCATATTGGCGAGAACTTCGATTGAGGTTGAAAGTAAATCTAAAGTACCCCATCCCATTTAAAATCTGCCATTGCAACATCTTCAGTGTTTTTTTTTTTGAGTAAAAATAAAATAGATAATCATTTATACAATATATGCTTCAAATGTTAGAGGTAGTTTTTCAAACTATTGTTGGGATCTTATATATGCTTTGGGTAATTCTTTATGTGCAAAGGGAAGAAGTTAATTTTTTTTTTTATCAAGAACCTCTCTGATATTATTGCAAACCTTTCAGCTTCGATGATGAGGACATATAAAATCTTGATGTTTCTTTTGTAAACTATTCTGTTTGGAGTAATTTTTAGGGCATTATTTTCAACATTATGCTTTTGATCTTTCTAATTGTTGTTTTAATATTCTTTGGCATTATTAAATCACAAGCCCTCTGATAGGAAAAATTTGATAGCTTTGGGTTGTGAATATATATGGCCACCTTTTTGAATGTGGAGGAAATTGTAGGATTATATTTTTAATTGTCTTTGAACGGGTAAAGTGAAGCTTTTTATTGTGTTGTGATGTGAATACAAAAACAATAAAACATAATTGCTTGTCAAAACAATATCTTGGGAAATAAGTTCAAATATTGAAATTTAACTATTTTTTTCGAAGGTTGGAGATTGAAAAGGTTTTTCTTAAGAGATGGATGAAGTGTTGGATGTTATGTGGTTGAGATTAGTGGAGAATAAAGGTAATTTGGGGTTATAAAATAAAAATTTCATCTTTTAAGTTACGGGTATTTTTTATTTTAAAATTGAGTTTTGTAAAGTATGGTTTATTATACATCAACAAGATAAAAAGGTTGAGTTTTAATTTTGTTATGTAGTAGGTTTTTCATGCTTTGAGTTTGAGTTTTAATTTTGTTATGTAGTAGGTTTTTCATGCTTTGAGTTTGGTGCCATTTGTTGAATTGATGCAAGAGTACAATGACATATTTTAAACAGTTTATGATTCAAGATGATTGAGCTTATTTTGGGTTTCTTTTGTTTTTGATAAAGTAGACTCCAAGTCTTTGGGAGTAGTTTAGGGAAAACATATTTTAGATGTAGATAACATAAGTCTGCTCAAAATTATAAGGATCAGCTCTTACAGAACTAAATTTTCAAATAGTTATATAAAATATTTTTAAATTAGTAAAATAATAATATTGACCATTTTCCAATTTTCATCGATACCAATTTTTTCCCTTCTCAAAATGCTCTTAAAAATGTGGGTTTGTTATTTGGGTTTTCATTTTATGCCTTTTTTAAGTCTAATTTTATCATTTTTTATGTCAAAATTTTGTAAATTGAAATTTGATTTCATTTATATTTTTTATTGAGTGGAAGATTTATTATCGTAGAGTTACTAAAGTGTTTGAAATTGGGCATTAATATTGATATATGTTTTATTTTCATGGTTGATTGTCTTATGGGTCTCATTGAACATGGTCAGTCTAAGGTGTTTGGAGTTATTTTAATGGTTGGTTGCCTTTTTAGTGCATTTAATCATGATTTTTTGTGATCAATTTCTAATATTTATGGTTATAAATGGTTTTATAACTATGAGTTGAAACACCCATAGGATATTTTTGAGGGATGATCTTTTATTTTTTTGGTGTAGGATCATTTGTTGTAGAGCCCTTCTTTTCTTGAATTTATTTCTCCAACCAATCAAATTGATTTATTTCATACTTTTCTACCAAGGTAGTATAGGCTGTGTGTTGGTTACCCATTTTGGTTTCTTTGATCTGACTTTTCGGTTTGATACATGCTTTGTAGAAAAATTGTGAATCAAGGTTCACATATGGTCTATAGATTATAGTTTTTAGTATTATATAATTTAAATAAAACTTAAAAGTGCCCTTTTCAAAACAAAAAGTCTAATTATTTAATATCTTAAAATTAAAATAATCATGTCAAATGAAGCCTAATTGTTTAATAATTGACTTTTTCAATGCAAAAAACTATTTACTATCTTAAAATTCTAATAAAGATGTCAAATTAAAATCAAAGAATGTAATACAAGAAACCTTTTCAGCCCCAAAAACCTAATTTTTTAATATGGAATAAATCATTGACATAAGCGATTGGAAATTGTTGAAATTAAAATCTAACTATTGAATGGAAATGATTTCTTAACCCCAAAAAGACTAGTTATTTAATATAGAATACATTATTGACATAAACTATTTAAAATTGACTTTATATATGTTGAATATTTTTAGCATTATTCAAATTTTATTACTATATTATGTAATTATGGATACTTCACATCTATGTAGATAATAATGCACAATATACATGTGATATTACATGAGGATGTGGGCCCTCGATTGTGCCCCAAACTGATTTAAACTTAGAGGATATCATATATTATAATTATTTATTTAATTGACCTTTTCAACAAAAATACTAGTTATTTAATATAGAATAAATCATTAACATAATCTATTTGAAATTGATTGTATATGTATTAAATAATATTGTTATTTAATTAACCTTTTCAACCCAAAATACAATTTACTATCTTAAAATTGTAATAAAGATGTCAAATTAAAATCTAACTATTTTATAAAAGAGACTTCTTCAACTTAAAAAAAACCTAATTTTTAAAAATTGAATAAATCATTGATAAGTTATTTGAAATTATTGAAATTAAAATCTATCTATTTAATAAAAATAACCTTTTCAATCTAAAAAAAAACTAGTTATTTAATATAGAATAAATTATTGACATAAACCATTAAAAATCGATTGTATATATGTTGAATAATATTACTATTATTTAATTAAATTTAAAATTTATTCTTTTCAACCTCAAGAAATTAATTATTTAATATTACAACTAAAAATATATAGAATAATATCAGAGTTTAAATTTTTTATAAAGATGTCAAATTAAAATCTATCTATTTAATGTGAACTTTTCAACTCAAAAAACCTAATTATTTAATAAAAATCACTTTTACAACCCAAAAATCATTCAATATAACATAAATCTTTAATATAAAATAAATCATTATTTAATTAAAACTTAAAAGTGTTCTTTTTCAACCCCAAAAAAAGTTAATTATTATCTTAAAATTAAAATATATATATTTTAATTATTTTATATCTTAAAATTCAAATAAACATGACAAATTGAAACTTTAACTGTTTAATAAATAACTTTTTTCAATGCAAAAACTAATTAAAACCTAATTATTTAGCATTTTAAAATAAAAATAAAAATATCAAATTAAACCTTAATTAATCTAATTGTTTAGTATATAACTTAATTGTTTAATATCTTAAAATAAAAATAAAGTGATTGTTTAATATTTTGAAATAAAAATAACAATATTTTAAAATAATTGTTTAATATCCTAAAATAAAAATAAAGATGTCAACAAATTGAAGCAGATTTATTATTGAAATGTAATTGTTTGATAAATGTCCTTTTCAATATAAAAATTAATTAAAACTTAACAAATTGAAACCTAGTAATTGTTTAATATGTAACATTTTCAACTCAAAAAATTATTAAAAAAAAACTTATTAAAATTTAAAAAATTTAATATTTTAAAATTAAAATAAACCTTTATATTTTAATATTTTGAGATTATAAATATGACAAATTAAAACCTAACCATCTTTAATGTGTAATATTTTCAACCAAAAAAATAATTAAATTTAATTGAAGTGACCTTTTCAATTAAAAAAACATAATTAATAAAAGTAACATTTTCAACCATTAACTAAAACCTAACTATTTAATAAAAGTGATCATTCCAATGAAAAAAAAATATTTAGTAAAAGTAACATTTTCAAATTTAATTTTTTTTAATTATTTAATATGGAATTAATTATTTAATATAAAATAAATCATTGATGTTGAGTTCTTTAAGAAGATAGTAGTAGAAGCTCCTTCTACAAGGTCACTTGATAAACCAATTAGTCCCATAAGAAATATAGATGATGGCAATCCACTAGTAGATGATAATGATGATGGGAATAATGGTGAATCTCCACCACCCACATGAACTACACAATGTATGCCTAAATGGTATACACGTACACTAAGTGATGCTAAACTAGATGGTATTCTAGATACATCTACCACTAGACCAAGGAATCATATTATGGCTTGAGGAGAGGTCAATTTGGTCTTAATGAGTACAATTGTTGAATCTGTCAAGCCATCTATAGTTTAGGAACCCCTACAATTTGATCTTTGGAAAGATGTCATGGATGCAAAATATAATTCACTGATGAAGAATAAAACATGGTAGTTTATATGCCTTCCACTAGGGAAGAAGCTAATTGGATGCAAATGGATCTTCAAGATAAAGTACAAAGTAGATGGTAGTCTCATTAAGCATAAGGAAAGGTTGGTTGTAAATGGGTATGCTCAGAGAAAAGGCATCAACTATGAGGAAACATTTGCTCCCATAGCTAAGATCATAACAATCAGAATGATTTTTCTTTAGGTGCACAATTTGGTTATAAATTCCATCAGATGGACATCATAAGTGCCTTTATTAATGGATATTATCATTCCAAGAAAATAGGATAAAGTTTTTAGACTTGTAAAATCATTGTATGGTCTAAAACAAGCTCCTAGGGCATGCTATATCAAAATTGATGAACATATCTTGAAACATGGATTCAAAAGGAGCCCATACGATCCCAGTCTCTACCTAAAATAACAAGGGGGAGATAGTAACTATCATTATATATGTTGATGATCTAATCATCACTTAAAATTTAGTGAAAATGATTGATTCAACAAAGAAAGATTTAAACTAATCATTCGATATGACAGATCTCAGGTTTATGCATTATTGTCTTGGTTTAGGAGTTTGGTAGAGAGAAAATCACATTTTTATATTTTAGCTCAAATATGCCAGGACAACACTCAAGAAATTTCACATGATGGATAACAAACCAATTACCACACTTATGGAGACAAAACTTCACGTGTCTCGAGCAGATCCATCACCATAAGTAAATGCAACTCTATATAGAAATTTGATAAGTAGTCTCATTTACGTGACTTATGCTTGGCTAGACATGAACTATGATATCAATTATCTCTCAAGGTTCATGTAAGATCCCAAGGTCAGTCATTGGAAAGTAGAAAAGTGGGTATTGAGGTACGTAAGAGGAACTATGGATTTTAGCCTAGAATACAAGAAGAATGACAACTTGTTCTTGATAGGATAATCATATTTAGATTGTACGGGGAACATTGATGACAAAAAATCTACTTTAATATTTGTATTATTTTTAGGATCTAGACCAATATCATGGGGGAGTAAGAAGCAAACTTATGTTTCACGGTCATCCTAGAATCAAAATATCACACTGTAAGAGGAGATTTTTGTGAAGTGATTTGACACAAATATATACTTGAAGGATTTTGAATATAAAAAAATCAACCAATAATTCTTCATGTAGATAATTAAGGAGAAGTGAATCTTCTTTGTGATCTAGTATTTCATGAATGCACCAAACACATTGAGGTGTAAATACATTTCATTCACGAACATGTTCAAAAAAATAACATCCAAGTCCAACATTGCCCAACAGATCAATAATGTGCAGATGTTTCACTAAAGCACTTGTGTAGGAAAAAAATGAAGAATTTAGAGAATCTCTCTCTTTTTCACTTGAGACAATTTTGAATTAAGGGGGGGAATATTAGGTTTATCCTAAGGGGTGATTAATTCTCTTTTTAAAAATAAATGTGATTGAGTAATATTTTATTACTCATGGTAGTTTTGATATTATTCAAACTTTCTATAGTTCGTTTATATCTTCCATGTAATATTAGGGAGTTTTCATAGTTTTTGGATTGGGATAAGATAATGCCTACCCTATTAAATAGGGACTATTTTTGGCATTAATATTTGTATAAATTCATAAGCTTTGTAGTGTTTTCATTGATGAAATGAATATCATTATTATTCCTCCTTTATATTACTTGTGTAGTTAGTGTTTTGAAACATTAAGCCTACACTATCCTAAAGATGATAAAGTATACATGAGGGCCTACCAATCATTGAAGACCCTTTCCTAGATCAATTATAATACATTAATTTTTACTTGTATGGTGTGTTTAATAACTAATTCTCATATTCTATATTTCTTGTTAATTTTTAGCACTTCCTTTTCTTGTATTCAAATTCATTGCATACATTATGGATAAATGATATGATATCATCCCCTTCTAGTATGATTGATTTGAATGGATGGATAAAAACAAGTAAAAATTAATGGAAGATGATTATAAGGCTGATTTTGATCTTGATAGCATGGATACATATAAACAATTTGAATCTAAAAAATTATGATTGTGATTTTGTCTAACAGGAGAAAGATGCACCTTTTACATCATCTCTATATTCCTCTTTGGCACATACCTTAGGAACTCTTTTGGATATCTCTTTTGATTCTTCTTTTCCCACACCTAAATATTCCTCATTGTTTTCTCCTATAGAACCCTCTTTAGTCACATCTCTTGATTCTTTTATGGAATCTTCTTCAATTTCACATATTGAGTCCTCCTTGGTTTCTCCTATATAACCCTTTTTGGTTATGTATAGTGATTATTCTTCACCTTCCCTCCTATATATCTTTGCATTGTTCTTTTCTCCTATAGAACCCTCGTTTGTTACATCTCTTGATTCTTCTATGGAATCTTCTTCAATTTCACATATTGAGCCCTCCTTGGTTTCTCCTATATAACCCTTTTTGGTTACATATAGTGATTATTCTTCACCTTCCCTCCTATATATCTTTGGATTGTTCTTTGCTTAAAACTATTGATTCCTCCTTGTGTTCCCCTATATAACCCTCTTTGATTATCGCTTCAGACCTTTCCTCTCATACACCTCTTTTTGATGGTGTTTCTATTCAAATGAGTACACCTATGGCTTGTCCTTATGAATCCCTTCAAGATAAAAGCATCACTATGAAAATGAGTTACAAAATCAAAACCAGCATTTAAGTTGTAAAATCACATCTCTTGAAAATAACAAAAAAATTATAAAGAATCCATTATATGATAGTGTTAATCATGTATCTACATCCTTATATAACTATCATGGGCCACATGTGCAACATTAATTTATAATTAATGTTTCAAAATAATAAAAAATTTCTAATAAGAGTCCATGTGAGATTCTAAGAGAATGTAATGATTTACAATTCTTCATGGAGTAAGGTGATAATGTGGTCCTGTAGAAATAATTGATGTGTAACAAGAATCTTCCAAAGACTAGTAATATATCACTTGGTCGTTTAATTAAATTGCTCATGAATCCTATTCAACCAACCTTTTTTTGTATTTATTCAAACTTGGTATCTGGGCTTGTGCTTGTGAATCCCTTCAAGATAAAAGCATCACTATAAAAATGAGTTAAAAAATCAAAACCAACATTTAAGATCAAATATCACATCTCTTGAAAATGACAATTTTTTTTTATAAAGAATCCATTATATGATAGTGTTAATCATGTATGTACATCTTTATCTAACTATCATGTGCCACATATATGCAACATTAATTTATAATTAATGTTTCAAGAAATAAAATAATTCTAATAAGAGTCCATGTGAGATTCTAAGAGAAACTAATGATATACAATTCTTCATGGAGTAAGGTGATAATGTGGTCCTACATAAATAATTGATGTGTAACAGGAAGCTTACAAAAACTAGTAATATAACACTTGGTCATTTAATTAAGTAGCTCATGAATTCTATTCAATTAACCTTTTTGTGTAATGGTTCAAACTTGGTATCTGGGCTTGTGCTTATGAATCCCTTCAAGATAAAAACATCACTATGAAAATGAGTTACAAAATCAAAACTGACATTTAAGTTCAAATATCACATCTCTTGAAAATAACAAAAAAATATAAAGAATCTATTATATGATAGTGTTAATCATGTATCTGCATCCTTATATAACTATAATGTGCCACATATGCAACATTAATTTATAATTAATGTTTCAAACAGATAAAAAAAAAATCTCATAAAAGTTCATGTGAGATTTTAAGAGAAACTAACATTCTACAATTATTTATGGAGGAAGGTGATAATGTGTGCTTGTAAAAATAATTGATGTCTAATTGGAAGCTTCCAAAAACTAGTAATATATCACTTGGTTATTTAATTAAATTTCTCATGAATCCTATTCAATTAACCTTTTTTGTGTAATGGTTCAAACTTGGTATCTAGGCTTGTGCTTGTGAATCCCTTCAAGATAAAAACATCACTATGAAAATGAGTTACAAAATCAAAACCGACATTTAAGTTCAAATATCACATCTCTTGAAAATATATATATATTTTTTATAAATAATCCATTATATGATAGAGTTAATCATGTATCTACATCCTTATATAACTATTATGTGCCACATATGCAACATTAATTTATAATTAATGTTTCAAAAAAAATAAAAAATATCTTATCAAAGTTCATGTGAGATTTTAAGAGAAACTAACAATCTAATATTATTTATGGAGGAAGGTGATAATGTGGGCCTATAAAAATAATTGATGTATAATAGGAAGCTTCCAAAAGCTAGTAATATATCACTAGGTCATTTGATTAAATTGCTCATGAATCCTATTCAATTAACCTTACTTGGTTATGCATGTTTTTAATGTTGTTTGAAATTTTGTCCCTTAATATTGGTTAATGGAAAAATGTTATATAGGTGAAAGGAAATCGATCTTGCTTAGAATATGGCATGACAGAAAGTGGAGAGGCATAATATATAATAAATCAAATCAAAATTCATGGACTAATCATGCTTTCTCACATTAGATTGAGATAAAATCCAAAACTACCACACCTACATCAATTTTACTTTTTATACATATTATTTTTGAACCTAATTTTTTTGTAGATTAATAATTTGCCTCACAAAACCCAATTGGTGTATTTGCTTGAGTGCATGACTAAGAAAAGTGAGAAATGAAGCAAATTCTAGGCATTTGAAGAATTTCAAACTTGAGTAATCTTGGTTCCCTATCCAACTAGTGTAATGATGTAGCTTTATAACATCCTCTTAAGAATAATATATGCAGTGTAATAATTTTGAAAAACATCATTATTCCAATGTCCCAGACTTAGGAGTTTCTCCAAGGCATTTGGGTAAGATATTGATGGTCGAGACCATCAGTTTATTAAAAATGAATGTATAAAATTCATCATGCTTAGTCATCATGGATTAATGATTATTAATAAAAATATGTAAAACCATATGATTTATAACTTAAATTTAGTTGGTTGATATAGCTATGTGGCTTAGAGTTTCATTTGCTCTTGTGATCACAAGGAGTTCATGATGATGACAAAAAATTATATTACACAACTAAGTATAACTTAGAAATCATATGACCGCATGATAATAATCTTGATATTATGACTATTGTTGGTATTGGTGGCAACATGTATCCCCTTTAAAACTATGAATACTTGTAAGAGAAGTTCATGACTAAATGTAAGTAATATTAAGATTAAACCAATGTGTTAATATTTGAGGCCATATAGATATAAATTTTATTATCAAATCCATGAATTAACATACTACATTAATAAATAGATGATTTATAATAGTCTATAATTATTTTAAAAAATGAATATATTGATCTCCTTTATGTATTTTTTTAAATAAGTGGTTAACTAATTTCACATCTTGGTAATTTATTTGGAATATAAACACTGGCATCAAATCAAAATATAAATAGAAAACACTGACAAGGGAAAGCAAGTTTATCTGACCAGGGTTTTCAGTAGGCATAGCAAAAGTGGTGGAGGTAATTATATGGGGAGGTCAATGTCAACTTATTTTCTCTACTCAAAATGATAAAAGGCTAAACCCTATACGTGTATTTCATTAGTTGGAGGCACGTTATTTTAAAATGGTGGAGCATATGGATTTTTTTTAAACTACCTTAAAAACCTTGGCCTAGAGGGATGTTTTCTACCTAAGATAGACATAAGAAATATGTGAGCTCCCATTGCTTCTTTGGTGGTGGCCCTTAGTTTGAGAAACTCCTCTAGGTTGATGGTAACATTAAAATATCTAGTGACATTGGTTAGAGCTCCATTGGACTATGGACAAAAGATTCTCCACCAAGGAAGGGCATGGGTCCCTCGATACAATGAAGTGTGACATCAACCCATATGCAGGCCCCTACATGACATCGATGAAAGTAACACCAAGTGTTGGGAATTTCTGATGAAGAGACAAGTGGGCACACCAAGCCTTTGGAGGTGGAAGGTGACTGCATCACATGTTGGTGGACCCCATTGAAATAGGATTTGAAGCAAGTTATGGAGGATGAGGAATGTAAAACTCAGATGATGAATAATTAGCATAGGTTCTTGGTGGAGGGTTCCCCTATGGTGGTGATGACCCTTTGGTTGGCCTTTAGTTAGATAGTTTTTCTTTGAGGATAGTGTTGTATAGTTTTTAGGTTCTCTTAGTGTTCTTATTGTCTCAAGTTCATCAATTTTTTGTAAAATTTCATTTTTGATTAATAAATTAGGTGAAGGACCCCAACGCTCAAATCATATATATATATATATATATATATATATATATATATATATATATATATATAATTTAAATAATTTAAATAAAACTTAAAAGTGCCCTTTTCAATCCAAAAAGTCTGATTATTTAATATCTTAAAATTAAAATAATCATGTCAAAATGAAGCCTAATTGTTTAATAATTGACTTTTTCAATGCAAAAAACTATTTACTATCTTAAAATTCTAATAAAGATGTCAAATTAAAATCAAAAAATGTAATAAAAGAAAAATTTTCAACCCTAAAACCCTAATTTTTAATATGGAATAAATCATTGGCATAAGCGATTGGAAATTGTTGAAATTAAAATCTAATTATTGAATAGAAATGACCTCTTCAACCTAAAAAAACTAGTTATTTAATATAGAATAAATTATTGACATAAACTACTAAAATTTGACTTTATATATGTTGAATATTTTTAGTATTACTCAAATTTTATTACTATATTGTCTAATTGTGGATCCTTCACGTCTATGTTTGGCTCTGCATCCCTTCCCACCCAACAAAACTTTGAACCCTAGCTCTCCTTCCTCTACTCAATCTGATCTAATTAGATCCTAGGCCTCACCCCACACTCACCCATACCCAAGGTTAGAATATTTTTAGTATTACTCAAATTTTATTACTATATTGTCTAATTGTGGATCTTTCACGTCTATGTTTGGCTTTGCATCCCTTCCCACCCAACAAAACTTTGAACCCTAGCTCTCCTTCCTCTACTCAATTTGATCTGATTAGATCCTAGGCCTCACCCCACACTCACCCATACCCAAGGTTAGAATATCAGTGTTAAACAACTCATAGTACCTCAGATCTATCCTCTCACTTGACATCGGTACATATCTACTTGTTAACCCTAGCATCAACCCTCTAATTTAACCATAGGAGGCACCCCAAATAGCCCCACCTCCTTGCATCCTACCACTCATCCATTTCCCAAACAATAAAAAATGGGTAGAAACCCAACGGTTCTGCTTCTAACCCTAGGGGTGCTTCCTAACCAAGATCTACCACTTCCCCTATTATGATTGGACCCCATTCTCTAGTAGACAGGATATTATGGTGATGGAGGTTGAGGTTGGGCCTGCTAGATGTAAGCTAATCTCTTTTGCTGATGTAGTCTCCCATGGGACTAACCCTACAGTGGAGTCCAAACCCCTCATCCTTGCATCTCCAAATCCAATGGTAGTTTTTGATGAGGAAGAAACTAGGTAAGGATTCAAACTAAAGGAATACATCTCAACAAAGGGTTTCATATGTAGATTCATTAGTTACTTGCAAAAATTTTTGGATCTCCATGCTTGGATCTTGAAACATTGGTAGCCTCTCCTCTCAAGTTGTCTTAAAATTTACCTTAGCACAAAAGGTTTTTTTATTGCTACTTTTTGCAATGTTAAGGAAAGGCCAAGATTCTTAACCATTCATAGATCCCGAATCACCACCCCTTGGTCCTAAAAAAATGATCCCCTAACTTCAATCCCCTCAATGAACCTCTACATATCAAACCCATTTCGGTTTGTCTGTCCCATCCCCCCTGCATTTTTGGATTGAAACCAACTTGAAGGCTATAGGTAGAAATTTGGGTGAATTTTTACAAATGCACCTAGATATTGATTACTTCTCCATCACTACCTTTGTTAAGATTTAGGTAAACATTGATACCTCTAAGAATCACCTTAGCTTGAATCTTGTGTTCAATATGATTAGACAAGTCCACAACCCATGGCCAAGAATACTATTCATCATTGATTTACGCATTTCAGTTATAAAAATCTTTGTACCCAAATTTTATAAATCCCAATGATGATAGCTTAGCGATGAGTAAACTAAGTATTATAAATAGGAGGTCTTAGTGTCCATTCCCTAGGATGACCAGTCTCTAACATTGTTGCCACACTAATCCATGATAGTTATTCATGAAAAGTATCCACTGTAATAGAATACCAACTCAATGTTCAATATGACACAAATTGATATATGGCTTGAAACTTGTGTTCAATGAGATGAAACAAATCCATAGCTCATGGCTTGTAATACTATTCACTAGTGGTTTGGAAATTTCAATTATAAAAATATCTATATCCAAAATTTTTATCAATATCTTAAAAGACATATGAAACTCATTATGACTATTAATTGTATTCTAGAAGTTATTAATGATTGTTGAATATTCTTGAAGTAGATATTAATGCACAATATACATGTGATATTACTTGAGGATATGGGCCCTCAATTGTGCCCCAAACTGATTTAAACTTAGATGCTTCCAAAAAACTAGTAATATATCACTTGGTCATTGAATTAAATTGCTCATGAATCCTACTCAATTAACCTTTTTGTGTAATGATTCAAACTTGGTATCTAGACTTGTGCTTGTGAATCCCTTCAAGATAAAAGCATCACTATGAAAATGAGTTACAAAATCAAAACTGACATTTAAGTTCAAATATCACATCTCTTGAAAATATATATTTTTTTAATAAAGAATCCATTATATGATAGTGTTAATCATGTATCTACATCCTTATATAACTATTATGTGCCACATATGCAACATTAATTTATAATTAATGCTTCAAAAAAAAAATTCTTATAAGATTCCATGTGAGATTCTAAGAGAAAGTAATGATCTATAATTAATTATGGAGAATGGTGATAATGTTGGCCTATAAAAATAATTTATGTATAATAGGAAGCTTCCAAAAACTAGTAATATATCACTTGGTCATTTAATTAAATTGCTCATGAATCCTGTTCAATTAACCTTTTTGTGTTATGGTTCAAATTTGGTATCTGGGCAACCTTACATTGTTATGCATGTTTTTAATGTTGTTTAAAATTTTGTCCCTTAATGTTGGTTAATGGAAAAATGTTATCTAGGTGAAAGGAAATGGATGTTGCTCAGAATATGCTTGGTATATGACATGAGAGGAAGTGGAGAGGCATAATATATAATAAATCAAATCAAAATTCATGGAATAATCATGCTTTCTCACATTAGATTGAGATACAATCCAAAAATACCACACCTACATCAATTTTACTTTTTATACATATTATTTATAAGGAATTAGTGAATTTATTTTCCCATGATAGTTCTCGAAATATATTCTAACCTAATTTTTTTATAGATAAATAATTATCCTCACAAAACCCACTTCTTGTAAGAAAAGTGAGAAATGAAGCAAATTCTTGGCATTTGATGACTTCCAAACTTGAGTAATCTCGGTTCACTATCCAACTAGTGTAATGATGTAGGTTTAGAACCTCCTCTTATGAATAATATTTGGAGTGAAATAATTTTGACAAACATCATTATTCCAATGTCTCAGACTTGGGAGTTTCTCCAAGGCATTTGGGTGAGATATCGATGGTTGGGACCATCGATTTATTAAAAATGATTGTATAAAATTCATCATGTTTAGTCATCATGGATTAATGAATATTAATAAAATTATGTAAAACCATATGATTTATAACTTAAATTTATTTTGTTGATATCATTTTGTGGCTTAGAGTTTCATTTGCTCTTTTGATCACAAAGAGTTCATGATGATAACAAAAAATTATATCACGCAACTAAGTATAAGTTATAAATCATATGACCACATGATAATGATCTTGGTATTATGACTATTGTGGTTATTGGTGGCAACATGTATCCCCTTTAAAACTATGAAGACTTTTAAGAGAATTTCATGACTAAATGTAAGTAACATTAAGATTATACCAATGTGTTAATATTTGAGGCCATATAGATATAAATTTTATTATCAACACCATAAATTAACATACTATATTAATAAATATATGATTTATAATAGTCTATAATTATTTAAAAAATTGAATATATTGATCTCCTTTATGGATTTTTTTAAATAAGTGGTTAATTAATTTCACATCATGGTAATTTATTTGGAATTTAAACACTAGCATCAAATCAAAAGATAAATAGAAACCACTGGCAAGGGAAAGCATGTTTATCTGACTAGAGTTTTGAGTAGGCATAGAAAAAGTGGTAGAGGGAATTGTATGGAGAGGTCGATGTCAACTTATTTTCTCTACTCAGAATGATAAAAGGCTAACCCCTCTATGTGTATTTCATTAGTTGGAGGCACGTTATTTTAAAATGGTGGAGCATATTGATTTTATTTAAAAGTACCTAAAAAACCTTGGCCTGGAGGGATGTTTTCTACCAAAGATAAACCTACAAAATATGTTAGCCCCCATTGCTTATTTCGTGTTGGCCCTTAGTTTGAAAAACTCCTCTAGGTTGATGGTTATGTAAAAATATCTAGTGACATTGCTTAGAGCTCCATTGGACTATGGACAAAATATTCTCCACCAAGGAAGGACATGGGTCCCTTGAGACAACAAATTGTGACAACAACCCACATGCAGGCCCCTGAATGACATCCATGAAAGTAACACTAGGTCTTGGGAATTTTTGATGAAGAGACAAGTGGGCACATCAAGCCTCTGGAGGTGGAAGGTGACTGCATCACATGTTGGTGGACCCTAGTGAAATAGGATTTGAAGCAAGCTATAGAGGATTAAGAATGTAAAACTTAGATGATGAATAGTTAGCATAGGTACCTGGTGGAGGGTTCCCCTTTGGTGGTGATGACTCCTTGAAAGAGGGTTTGGTTGGCCTTTAGTTAGGTAGTTTTTCTTTGGTTGGCCTATAGTTTTTAGGTTCTCTTAGTGTTCTTATTGTCTCAAGTTCATCAATTTTTTGTAAAATTTCATTTTTGATTAATAATTTAGGTGAAGGACCCCAACACTCAAATCATATATATATATATATATATATATATATATATATATATATATAATATTTAATAATTTAAATAAAACTTAAAAGTGCCCTTTTCAATACAAAAAGTCTAATTATTTAATATCTTGAAATTAAAATAATCATGTGAAAATTAAGCCTAATCATTTAATAATTGACTTTTTCAGCACAGAAAACTATTTACCATCTTAAAATTCTAATAAAGATGTTAAATTAAAATCAAACAATGTAATAAAAGAAACTTTTTCAACCCCAAAAACCTAATTTTTTAATATGGAATAAATCATTGACATAAGCCATTGGAAATTGTTGAAATTAAAATCTAATTATTGAATGGAAATGACCTCTTCAACCCAAAAAAACTAGTTATTTAATATAAAATAAATTATTGACATAAACTATTTAAAATTGACTTTATATATGTTGAATATTTTTAGTATTATGGATCCTTCACCTCTGTGTTTGGCTCTACATCCCTTCCCACCCAACAAAACTTTGAACCCTAGCTCTCCTTCCTCCACTCAATCTAACCTGATTAGATCCTAGGCCTCACCCCACACTCACCCATGCCCAATATTAGAATCTCAGTGTTAAATAGCTCAGAGTCCCTTAAATCTATCCTCTCGCTTGACATTGGTACATATCTACCTTTTAACCCTAGCATCAACCCTATACTTTAACCATAAGAGGCTTTCCAAACGCCCCCACCTCCTTGCATCCTTCCTCTCATCCGTTTCCCAAACAATAAAAAATGGGTGGAAACCCAATGGTCCTACTTTTGACCATAGGGTGCTTCCTAATCGAGATCTACCACTTCCCCTATTATGATTGGACCCCATCCTCTAGTAGATGGGATGTTATGGTGATGGAGGTTAAAGCTAGGCCTACTAGATGTAAGTTAAACTCTTTTGCTAATGTAGTCTCCCACGGGAGTAATCCTACAGTGGAGTCCAAACCCCTCATCCTTGCATCTCCAAATACAGTGGTAGTTTTTGATGAGGAAGAAACTAGGTAGGGGTTCAAACTAAAGGAATACATATCAACAAAGGGTCTCATACGCATATTCATTGACTACTTGCCAAATTTTTTTGGATCTCCATGCCTGCATCTTGAAACATTGGTAGCCTCTCCTCTCAAGTAGTCTTGAAATTTACCCTTGCAGAAAAGGTTTTTTTATTGCTACTTTTTGTAATGTTGAGGAAAGGCCAAGATTATTAACCATTCATAGAACCTAAATCACCACCCCTTAGTCCTCAATAAAAGATCCCCTAACTTCAACTCTCTCAATGAACCTCTACATATCAAACCCATTTAGGTTTGTCTATCCCATCTCCCCCTACATTTTTAGACTGAAACTAGCCTGAAGTCTATGGGTAGAACTTTGGGTGAATTTTTACAAATGCACCTAGATACCGACTACTTCTCTATCACTATCTTTGCTAAGATTTAGGTAAACATTGATACCTCCAAGAATCACCCTGGCTTGAATCTTATGTTCAATATGATTAGACAAGTCCACAACCCATGGCTAAGAATACTATTCATCATTGGTTTGTGCATTTCAATTATAAAAATATTTGTGCCCAAATTTTATAAATCCCAATGATGATAGCTTAGTGATGAGTGAACTAAGTATTATAAATAAGAGGTCTTAGGGTCCATTCCCTAGGATGACCACTCTCTAACGTTGTTGTCACACTAATCTATGATAGTTAGTTATTCATGAAAAGTATCTCATAGCTTGTAATACTATTCACCACTGGTTTGGACATTTCAATTATAAAAATATCTATATCCAATTTTTTTATCAATATCTTAAAAGACATATGAAACTCATTATGACTATTAATTGTATTTTGGAAGTTATTAATGATTGTTTAATATTATTGAAGTAGATAATAATGCACAATATACATGTGATATTACATGAGGATCTGGGCCCTTGATTGTGCCTGAAACTGATTTATTTAATTGACCATTTCAACAAAAATACTAGTTATTTAATATAAAATAAATCATTGACAAACTATTTGAAATTGATTGTATATGTATTAAATAATAATGTTATTTAATTAACCTTTTCAACCCAAAAAACAATTTACTATCTTAAAATTGTAATAAAGATGTCAAATTAAAATCTAACTATTTACTATCTTAAAAAATTCATCCCATAAAAACTTAGTTATTCCATATAAAATAAATCATTGATATAAAAGATAACTATTATTTAATTAAAACTTAAAAGTGTTCTTTTCAACCCAAATTATTATCTTAAAATTAAAATAAAAAAAATTAATTATTTAATATCTTAAAATTAAAATAAATCCCTCTTTAATTATCGCTTCAGACCTTTCCTCTCATATACCTCTTTTTGATGGTGTTTCTATTCAAATGTGTATACCTACGGCTTGTGCTTGGGAATCCCTTCAAGTTAAAATCATCACTATGAAAATGAGTTACAAAATCAAAACTGACATTTAGGGTCAAATATCATATATCTTTAAAATAACAAAAAAATTATAAAGAATCCATTATATGATAGTGTTAATCATGTATCTACATCCTTATCTAACTATCATGTGTCACATATGCAACATTAATTTATAATTAATGTTTTTTAAAAATAAGAAAATACTAATAAGAGTCCATGCGAGATTCTAAGAGAAATTAACGATCTTCAATTATTCATAGAGGAAGGTGATGATGTGGTCCTATAGAAATAATTGATGTATAACAAGAAGCTTCTGAAAACTAGTAATATATCACTTGGTCATTTCATTAAAATTTCTCATGAATCTTGTTCAATTAACCCTTTTGTGTAATGGTTCAAAATTGGTATTTGGGCAACCTTAATTGGTTATGGCATGTTTTTAATGTTGTTTAAAATTTTATCCCTTAATGTTGGTTAATTGAAAAATGTTATCTAGGTAGAAGGTAATTGACGTTGCTTAGAATATGCCTAGAATATGACATTACAAGAAGTAGAGAGGCAGAATATCTAATAAAGTAAATCAAAATTCATGGACTACTCATGATTTCTCACATCAGATTGAGATAAAATCTAAAAATACCAGACCTACATCAATTTTAATTTTTATACATATTATTTTAAAAGACTTTGTCACTTTATCTTCCCATAACAGTCCTTGAAATATATTCTAACCTAATTTTTTTATAGATAAATAATTTGCCTCATAAAACCCACTTCTAATATTTTCTTGAGTGTATGAGTAATAAAAGTGGGAAATGAAAAAAATTCTATGCATTTGAACACTTTCAAACTTGAGTAATCTTGGGTCAATATCCAACTAATGTCATGATGTAGTTTTAGTAGCCTTCTCTTAAGAAGAATATTTGGACTGAAATAATTTTGAAAAACATTATTATTCAAATGTCTCAGATTTGGGAGTTTCTTCAAGAAGGCCTTTGGGTGAGATATTGATGGTCGAGACCATCAGTTTATAAAAAATGATTGTGGGAAAGTCATCATGCTTAGTCAACATGGATTAATGATTATTGATAAAAATATATGATTTATAACTTAAATATAGTTGGTTGATATAATTTTTGTGGCTTAGAGTTTAATTTTATTTATGATCACAAAGAGTTCATGATGACAACACAAAATGATATCACACAACAAAATATATGTTATAAATGATATAAGTACATGATATCGATCTTGGTATTATGACTATTATGGTTATTTGTGGCAATATATATCCCCTTTTACACTATGAAGACTTTTTAGAGAAGTTAATGAATTAATGTAACTAACATTAAGATTATACAAATGTGTGAATATTTGAGGCCATATAGATATACATTTTATTATCAACATCATAAATTAACATACGACATTAACAAATATGATTTATAATAGTATATAATTATTACAAAAGATTGAATATATTTATCTTCTTTATGGATTCTTTTTAGTAAGTGGTTAATTAATTTCTCATAATGGTAATTTATTTGGATATAATAACACATATAAATATGAGATATAATAATACATATACATATAATATCAAGCATGATAGTTAAAAAAGGATATAAAATAAAGTGATAAAAAACTAGTGTTAATTCCTAGCTCATAAGTACTATATGTTGTCTAAGAAAATATATTATTCAAAAAAATAAAGTAGGCCCATAAAGTTACTTTATTTTACTTAAATTTTTCATATGTCATATATATGTTGGAGCCATTCTAGGTCAAGGAATAAATTTAGTTTTATAGGTACATAAGAGTTATAGCATGTAGATCAAAGCAAGGAAATAAAAGATTATAGGTAGGAAATTCAATCATAAATCCATTTTAGATTTGTATATCACATGACCATAAGAAACATTCTTACAAAACCTGAATAGAAGTGAAGAATCCTTGACACCTAACTAAAAGTGGTAATGCTTTTAAGGATCAAATCAAAACATTCAAGATCAAATCCAAACTTTTAGGCGAGATTGTTGGCATTGTTAGATGTGCATTTTAATGTTCAATTTTAATGACAATTTTGTGCTAAAAATTTACTCAAGATATCCCTTTAAACCCTATGTTTGTAAACTTAAATAACTTGAAAACATTACTTTTGGAAATATGAATTAAGAATTTTGTGTTGTATTTATTATATTTAAAAAAATATTAAATGCTTACTTAAATATTAATTCATTTTAATACAAATGTTATTTTATTAAAACCAAGTTATGGCTTAGAACTATTGCACTTAAAATACATTCATCATAATTTTTTTGTATTATTGTTATGATATTTGTATTTAATTTTTAAAATTAGTAGTTACGATTATAATGTTTTAAAATAATAATAATAATAATAATAATAATAATAATAATAATAATAATAATAATAATAATAATAATAATAATAATAATAATAATAATAATAATAATATAAAAAACTTTTATTTACTATAAAAACTTTCTTCGAGGGTCAGGGAGTATAGCTAATTGGTCAGGGATTTTCATTGCGGCTCTGCCGGTCAAGCCAGTGGCACCGATCACATTAAAAAGTTTACCCGGCTTTAATAAAAGTGAAAAAACTTTCTTCGAATAAATTAAAATAAAATAAAATATTGAATTTATGAATTCTAAAAATGTTTACAAAACTAAATTAATGATATTTAAAACTAAGGGGATAATACTTAGAATTGACTTCCATTGTTGTGTAAATTCTAAACATATTATTAAAAAGATAATCATTGGTAGTTTGAAATATTTGTATATATTATAAAATTCTTATCAAAACAAAGAGTTTTGCGTTTGGGATAAGAAAAATATTCCATATAACTATATTAGTGTTGGTTGTAATTGTCTATAGTTTAAAGATATGATTAAGTACATGAAATATAAACACACCCTACTCAATTTATATTTATGTATTATACACTTAAAGACAATATAATGTATATTTAAATAAGGGTTACATAGAAGCTAGTTTTTACCTTTGCGTTAAATAGTATATTATATTTAGTCTTTGTGTTGTTGAAATGAAAATAATAAGATGAAATAGGTAAAAGTAATTTTTTTAATAGTTAATGTGACAAAATCCCATCTTTGATATAATTTTATGAGATGAAACTAGAGATAAACATTGATATAAATGATAATAAAAATAAAAATTGAAATCATAAATAAAAAATGATATCTAACTAATATAGCCTATTAATATATAATTTTAACACAACCAAGTATAATATGTGATTGATGGAGGCATTGGTTATTGGTTTTGAAGATGCTATATAAGTCACAAGGAATCAAAAATTCAAGAAAACATATTTTATCCTATATAGTGATTTTTGTTTGACCAAACACAACTAGTAGATTAGTTCACTTTAGAAAGTGTGCTCCCATTTGTGCCACAATAGGAGCTTTGAGATAGGTAACATATATACACCAAAACAAATAGTTCTTAATAAAAATACAATTACAAAATATAAAAAATGGTTTTATTTATTTATTTATTTTATATATATATCAAATATAGAACAATATAATTACAAAGTGATGGAACTATTTGGTAATAGAAATAAAACATAGTATAAGTTTGAGATGTGAGTCCTTGATTAGTAAGATATATAACTAGACACACTTTCCAAAAGAAAAATGTACTGAAGTTAAGACCAAATTCACAAAATCCATTTACATTTGTAACAAAAATAAAACATAGTATATATATGAGATGGAAGTTCTCTATAGGCAATATTGTTAGTAGTTATTTGTCTTATCTATGTAGGAAAGGGAGGTATTTATTACTAAATATATTAGATGAGAGTCGTCCATAGACATAAGAAGTTTTTTTCTGAACAATGAGATAAAATGAGTAGAAATTAGAACAATTCCATATCCTTTATGTCAATGATTTATTCCATATTAAAGAATTTAAATTGTTGGGTTGGAAAACTTTATTTTTATTAAATAATTAAATTTTAATTTGACATTTTTATTACAATTTTAAAATAGTAATTTTTTTAAGTTGAAAAAAAATAAATAATTGAATAAGATATCAAATTAAAATCCTTTTCAACCCTAAAAAAATAGTTATTTTATATATAACAAATCATTGACATAAACCATTTTAAATTGATTGTATATGTATTTAACAAAATATTGTTAAATACATATACAATCAATTTAAAATGGTTTATGTCAATGATTTCTTAATATGTATTTAACAAAATATTGTTAAATACATATACAATCAATTTAAAATGGTTTATGTCAATGATTTGTTATATATAAAATAACTATTTTTATAAGGTTGAAAAGGATTTTAATTTGATATATTTATTATAATTTTAAGATAGTAAATAGTTTTTTAGGTTGTAAAAGGATTGGTGGAGTGGTATGTTTGTGTTTAAGAGGGCGTTTATAAGTTAGATGTGGTTGTTTACTCAATGATTTCAATGTAACCGATTATATCTCCTATCAAAAGCTGAGTACCGATCTAAAAAATAATTTATATCAATTTATTCTATATTAAATAATTAATTTTTTATATTAAATTACTAATTTTTATGGGTTGAAAAGGTCTTTTCTATTAAATAGTTGGAATTTAATTTCAACAATTTAAAATGGCTTACGGCTTATGTTTTTCTTTGGTTAAAAATAATTAGTTTTCTTTTGTTATTATTTGTTGAAAAGGTCACTTTTTGTAATAGTTAGATTTTAATTTGATATCTTTATAACAATTTTAAGATAATAGATAGTTTTCTATAATAATAATAATAATAATAATAATAATAATAATAATAATAATAATAATAATAATAATAATAATGGTTCATGTCAATGAATTATTCTATATTAAATAACTAGTTTTTATTTGTGTTGAAGAAGTCATTTTATAATAATAATAATAATGAATCTTTTCAGCTCACGAAGTGATAGGAGAGCGCGATGGCTGTGCGCAAGGAAGGGCACGGGGAAGGGCATGGAGGAGACCAGCTGATAAGCGACCTGCCAACAGTTCCCAGCTTGGTTGGAGAGGGCGTGGGAGGACGAGATGCAGCTAAGACTGCTTTCTATTCTGGCAAAAAGGTAAAACTGAATAAGGTAAATGGTTGATTGCTCAGAAGGCAGGACAGACCAGTTTTAGTTATCCCACAGGAAACAATTCAGGAGGATATTGAATATCTCTCCTCACATACTTTAATTTGCAAGTTTTTGGGAATTATAATCCCCCAGCCAGCCTTGGAAGCTTGGATCAGGCGCTTCTGGGCAGTTGATGGAGATTTCGACATTATGTTGGCAGCAAACAACTACTTTCTGGTGAGTTTCTCCTCTGTAGCGGATCGTAATCGGATTTTCGAAGGAGGGCCTTACTTCTATGAACGGGTGGGCCTCTTTCTAAAGCCTTGGCATGTGGGTTTCAACACGGCTGAGGAAATCCAAGCGTGTGTCCCGGTTTGGGTGAGGCTACCCCGGCTTCCATTGGAATTCTGGCGGGAAGACATTCTCAAACAAATAGCAGCTTTGCTGGGAACCCCAACAGCAATAGCCCATCAATCCCTTGACAAGAAAGTTATTACATATGCTCGGGTGTGTGTGGACATGGATTTATCAAAACCTCTTCCTGATTCCCTGGAGATTTGTCTGGGTTCCCTGACATGGATTCAACAGATTGACTATGAGTCCATTCCTTTCAGGTGCAGAATCTGTCATGTTTACGGACACCTCCATAGACAATGCCCTCTAGCTGCCAAAGATAAAGGACCAATGACAGAGAGCTCAAAGCCTTCTTCAGTACCTGCTGATAAGTTACCTGGGAGCGTGGCTTAGAATCAAAAAACAAAAGCTCTACAGGACAGCATGAGTAAAGGTAAAAATCTTGATGTTGGAATTGGGGCGCAGGACTCTGCTGATCCCTTTAATAGTGGAGTGGAGGAGTTTACTCCAGTCAGAAAGCGGGCTAGAGGCCGTGGAACTAGGAGAGGGGCTGTTGATAGGCATTTGGAGCAGAGTTTCAACAAATTTGATGCCCTTGATAATATGGTTGTGGAAGAGGGTTTTCCCTTTCAGGCTCTTGGAGAAGCTTCAGGGCAGCAACAACATTGTCCTGAACCCATGGAAGACCAAGATAGGATGGATCAAACACTCCCAGCTGAACCTCTAGGTCTAGAGGAAGGACAACTGATGAATGAGACTAAGATTAAGGAGAAAGAAGTCAAATGGGCCGATTTGGTGAAGGAGGGCGATGCTTGGAAAAAAGACAAAAATTCTGTCCTGGCCCTTGGGCTAAGTCAGAAACATTTCAAAAAAGCCACATCCTCTGGTGCTCCCAAGGTTGGAAGGAGGAAAGACCAGGATAAACTCAAAATTACAGGTGATCATTTGGTGGAATCTGGGGTGGTTAAGACCATGGAAGAGCACTTCCCCCAAACCACCCAATGATAGTGCTATCTTGGAATGTACGGGGTTTGAATAGCTACCCCAGGCAAAAAGCTATTCGCAGTTTGGTTTGGGATCACTCTCCGGACATTTTTTGTATCCAGGAGACGAAACTTTCAGTTGATTCGTTTATTGCTTGTATGCCAAATTTTTGGCAGAATGGGCAATGGCAATGTGTGGGAGCTAAAGGCAGCTCGGGAGGGCTTGCTATGGGATGGGACCAAAGGAAAATTTTGCCACAACACTGGATCTCTTGTCTCTCGGCCTTGTCAATGGTGGCATCTTCTCTGGAGACCGGGGAGTTATGCTTGGTTACCTCTGTCTACACCCCTATTGACATTGTTGGGCAGCAGCAGCTTTGGGCACATATCCGGTACATCAGGCAATGTTTTCCCTTTCTACCATGGATATTAACTGGGGACTTTAATGCTGTTATTAGCCTGGAAGAGAAGTGTGGTGGACTAAACCGTTTAGGCTCCTCTTCTGAGTGCCTGCGCCATCATATGGAAATGCTTTGTATCTCCGATGTGAAACCGTCCAATGGACTTTTTACTTGGAGTAACCGAAGAACAGGTAATGAGGCAATTTCTGAACGTCTTGATAGATTTTTAGTCTCTTCTTTCTGGCAATCCAGTGCTTTCACTCTCACATGTGAGATCTTAGATTGGAGGGGCTTGAACCATTGGCCTATTAAACTTTCCATAAGCCAAATTGGGGGTCCTAAAAAACCTCCTTTCAAATTCCAGTTGATGTGGTTGCGGGATCCTTCCCTTTACGATCTCATAGGTCAATGGTGGAGACAGGGAAGCCCGCCTTATGGCACTGCCATGTTCTCTTTCATGAAAAAGCTTCAGTTTGTTAAAAGAAAATTACAAATTTGGAACAGGACTTGTTTTGGGAATCTACAGAGTCAGAAGAAGCTTGCACAAGACTAGTTGGACGGCATAACCAGGCAGATAAGAGAGTTTGGACTCTCGAAAGACCTTCGCCTCCACGAAGTTAGAGCGGCCTCTTTGCTTGCGGAATGGGAACTTAGGGAGGAGATCTACTGGAAGCAGAAGGTGAGAATTGACTGGCTTCAGGAAGGAGATAAGAATACGGCCTTTTTTCATAAATCCGTACAAGGGAGGCGCAATGGTAATTTTATTACTTCTCTTATCACTCAGGATGGAACTCACCTCTCCTCCTCTCATGATATTAGTACAGAAGCTGTCCGGTATTTCTCCGATCTTTTTGACAGTAACACTTTGATAGATGAAGGGGTAGAAAATGAAGTGCTGTCCTGTATTCCGTCCTTGGTGGATGATAGAATGAATGAAGATCTTTTGCGTCCGATTGGCATAGCTGAAGTGGAGGAAGCTTTGTTTAGTATGAAGAGAGGTAAAGCCCCTGGACCTGATGGATTTCCTGCTGATTTTTTCCAAGACTTCTGGGATATAATTAAGCAAGACCTGTTAAGTGTTATACAGGAGTCCTATTCTAACAAAGAAATGCTGTGGGCTTTGAATGCTACCTTCCTTGTGTTAATCCCAAAGAAGGAGCAGGCAAATAAGCTTGATATGTACAGACCTATTGCGCTTTGTAATGTTGTCTACAAAGTGATTACTAAGCTCATAGCGCAAAGGCTGAAAGGGCTCCTTCCCAATCTTATTTCGGAGGAACAAGGAGGCTTTGTGGCAGGTAAGCAAATTATTGACGGAGTTGTGATAGCCTCGGAAGCTATTCATTCCATGAAAGGTTCACATGAGAAGGCTATGTTTATCAAGCTTGATCTTGCTAAAGCCTATGATAGGGTTAGCTAGAGGTTTGTGCAGAAGGTTCTTTCTGCTTTTGGGTTCAAACAGGATTGGATTAGGTGGGTGTTAAGCTGTATCACTACGCCTTCCTTTTCTGTTCTTGTTAATGGAGCGCCAATGGAGCTTTTCAGAGCTTCTAGAGGGCTTCGGCAAGGGGACCCAATCTCTCCTTACTTATTTATCCTCATGGCGGAAGGGCTGGGAAGGTTCTTCAAATACAGAGTCTCTCAGAATGCTATTCAGGGATGGAAGTGGGAGGGCAGAATATCCACATTATCCCACCTTCAATTTGTTGATGACACTATCTTGGTTGGAGAAGCTAGGATCAAAGAAGCTAAGGCTGTCCGCACCACTCTTGATAAGTATTTGGCGGCTTCTGGATAGCAGATTAATGAGCATAAATCTTCTATTTACTTTTTCAACACTCCTGAGTCTATCCAGACAAGAATAGCTACAATTCTTCGATTTCAGATTCAGACCCTCCCTGTGATTTATCTAGGCGTTCCTATTGTTGTGGGACGCCAACCTAGGCTATTTTGGCAGAACATTCTGGACAAGCTGAGACAGAAGGTAAGCCACTAGACTTATAGATGGTTATTTACAGCAGGTAGGGTGATTTTGTTACAATCGGTTATTCAGGCTTTACCAATATATAGGAGCATGGTTCAGTGTGCCCCAGCCTAATTTCTTGAAGAATATGATGCTCTGTCCAGGAAATTTTTGTGGAATGGTAATCTACAATCTTCTAAATGGAGTCTCGTCAATTGGGACATGGTGTGTAGACCTAAGCAGGAAGGTGGTCTGGGACTACGCTCGGCTAGTGTGGCTAGCATTGCCCTTGCTGCCAAGCTTTATTGGAGGTGGTGCACTAATCATTCAGCTTGGTGGGCACGTATCCTAACTGCCAAATACTTTCCAGACATTCATATTCATGATATTGCCAGATTTCCTCTTGAGGGGAGAGGGTCTATGATATGGGAGACCCTCAAGCATGGAGCGCAATTGGTTAAGCAAGGCTTATTCTGGATGTGCCGCAGTGGTTCTGAGGCTCTATTCTGGATGGACTCATGGGATGGGATTCCCCCACTTTTACAGTCCCACCCGCATCTCCAAACCATGGCGAACTCTTTTCATTTGGCTGGGTGGAGTGAGGTGAAGCATTACAAAGAACCTTATAACATAGGAATGACTATTGGTTTCAGGTGGAAACACTCCTCGGATTGGCCGCCTGGAGGCTCGCCGGAGGAGAGAGATGAATTAGCCCTTATCCTGAAGAATAGAAGGTGTGGAGCGCTGCAAGGATGTGATGAATTGGCCTGGAGTGGGGACTCAACAGGGAGGTACTCTGTTGCTGCTAGCTACAAGACTTTGCTTAAGCAAACAAGAGAGTTTGGGCAGTTTCAATGGGGAACGAAAGTGTGGAATCGAATGGCATGGCCCAAATGTAATTTTTTCCTCTGGCTCCTCACGCACAATAGATGTCTCACCTAGGATAGTCTTTGTCGGAGAGGATTTCAGGGACCGTCTATTTGTGTGTTGTGTTTTAGCAATGAGGAGACAGTGGCCCATATGTTCTTTCAGTGTTCGTTTGCTCAACAGGTTTGGCACCTGTGGTGGAGCGCGTGGAGAACCCCTTGCAGACATGTGTCCTCTGTTAACGAATTTTGGGCCCGAATGGGCCATGCTCCTCTTAAAAATTCCTTGTTACAGATGGCATGGGCAGTGGGACCATCCTTCATACTCTGGAATTTATGGTTGGAGAGGAATAGGCGCATCTTCAGGGGAGCGCGGATGGATTTTAGGCAGCTGTGGAACAAGATTGCTGTTTCGCTACAGGAAACGTGCCTGGCCAAGTCTGCGCTAGAAGTTAAAGTGGAACAAGCTACTGCTGATTTGCTTGGACACCTGGGAATTGACGTCCCCAGCGATGGCGTGGGAAGGAAACACTCTGGTCTGCTAAAGGGAAGGAGCTAGTTGGTGCGACCGGTCAACAGAGCTGGGCATTGGATGCCCCCAGACAAAGACTGCATCAAAATTAACACAGATGGTTCTTCTCGTGGGAACCCAGGTGCTGCAGGTATTGGGGGAATTGCTCGGGACAGTGTAGGTAACATTAAATTTTTGTTTTCCATTTACAGAGGCTGTTATACTAACAACCAGATGGAAGCTGAAGCCATTCTTGAGGTGGTTGAAATCTGTTGTCGGGAGCGCCATCGTAATGTCATCTGTGAATCGGATTCACAAGTTGTTGTTAATTTGCTAAATAACAGCAATTCTGGTAAGACTGATTGGAGTTTACAAGTTATTATCCAGCACATTAAACTTTTTAGTTCGTCTTTGAATGAGATTTCTTTTCAACACATTCCACGGGAATGGAATGAGGTTGCGGATTGCTTAGCTAAGTGGGCCTCGGAGAATGGGGCAGATTGGAGAATTACGGAGGAGAATCTCCTTCCGCTGAATTTGTATCAAAAGCTGGTCCATTTGGTGGATCAGGAGAAAAACTTGTAATTGGCTTTTGCCTGGTTTCTTAATAAATTTTTACCCCCGTCTTAGTTAAAAATAATAATAATAATAATAATAATAATAATAACAACAACAACAACAACAACAACAACAACAACACCACTTATGCAATAAATTTTAAATGGTTCATGTCAATGAATTATTCTATATTAAAAAACTAGTTTTTATTTGTGTTGAAGAGGTCATTTTTTATTAAATAGTTAAATTTTAATTTCAACTTATTTTAATGATTTATTTTATATATATATATTTTTTAATTTGACATTTTTTTATTAAATAATTAGATTTTAATTTCAACAATTTTAAATGGGTTATGTCAATGATTTATTCCATATTAAAAATTAAGTTTTTTTTGGGTCAAAAAAGTTAAATTTATTAAATAATTAGATTTTAATTTGACATCTTTATTAAAATTTTAAGATAGTAAATAGTTTTTTGGCTTGAAATGGTCAACTAATTAAATAATAATAATATTATTTAACATATATAAAATCAATTTCAAATTTTAAAATAGTAAATAGTTTTTTGGGTTGAAAAGGTCAATTAATTAAATAGTAATAATATTTTTTATTTGAGAGGTGAATTAATGGGTTTTGAAAAGTCTACAACCTTGTACATGGAGCAAAATATGAAAATAATAAAGCTATTATGAGATGCTT
>JARHVA010001134.1:3337500-3432500 GCA_037957365.1 Torreya grandis
TTATTATCTGACTAGGTTTTCGAGTAAGCATGGTAGAAGTGGTGGAGTGATTTGTATGGGGATGTCAATGTCAACATCTTTTCTCTACTTAGAATGTCAAAGGTTAATCCCTCTATGTGTATTACATGAGTTATAGGTTCATTATTTTTATATGTTTTAGCATCTAGTTTTTCTTTAGAATTGGCTAAAAAAACCTTATAGCAGAACCCAAACCCCTCATCCATATATCTATAAATCCAATGGTTATTTTTGTTGAGGAGGAGACTACGTAGGTGTTCAAATCAAAGGAATAATTCTTAACAAAGGATCTCATCTACAAATTCATCAACTACTGGCCAAAAGTTTAGGATCTCCATGTTTGGATCTTGAAACATTGGTAACCTCTCCTCTTAGATAGTTTTGAAATTTACCCTTGGACAATTTTTTTTATTGTTTCTTTTCTCAATACTTTAGACAAGGCCAAAATTCTTAACCATTCATAGAGCCTGTATCACCACCCCTTGGTCCTAAAAAATTGGTCCCCTAGCTTCAACCCCTTAATGAACCTCTACATATCAAACCCATTTGGGTTTGTCTACCCCATCTCCCCCTGTATTTTTGGATTGAATCCAACTTGAAGGTTATAGGTATAAATTTGGGTGAATTTATGCAAATGAACCCAAATACCAACCACTTCTCCCTTACTACCTTGCTAATATTTTGGTAAGCATTGATACTGATAGGAATCTCCTCGATAAAATCATCTTGGAATTCAATGAATGCTCCTAATCCCAACCCCATGAATATGAAGGTTTTTTGTTTCATTTCCATAGCTACATCTACACTGGACACTTGACGAAAAAATATAGCCTCCTTAGAAAAAAGAAATATTCTTCATGGTGGAAAGACTTATTTCAAAAACAAAATATGGTTTTGGCTGTGGATGAAGAATTGGGTCCTTCAAAAGTTGAGAAATCTGACTCTTTTGTAGAACACACTTACACCCTTACTAAAAATAAGGACCAGGATAGTCCTCAATTTGAACAAGAACTGTTAAAAGATATAATCTCTCCAAGGAAGGCTTCACCCATGCCAGAATCTTCCTCTATTCTAGAATCTACTTAGGTTGAAATTTTTAAGCGTGCTACATACTGGGTTAAATCTAACAAAGGAACAACTACTAAAGATAAATCCTAGCCCCATATTCCAACTGTGATCTCTTCTGCAGCCCAATTAGTTGAAAACAAGGAAGGTTAGATAGAAGTTAAATAGAAAAATGAAGAAATCCAATGTCTCAACCCTCCAATATGTCTTTTCACTCAGGGGGACCTTTTACAAAAACTTAGAAGTTTAATGGTAATGGCATTAAGTTCCCCTTGAGTTGTTTGGTAGGTGCTTTGTGGAAGTTTCTTGAGAAGTATGTTTGAGTTTTGATTAAATGTTGGCAAAATTTTTAACTACCCACTCCATTGCCACTTCTAGAAGCATCTCATAAGAAATTTATTGCTTTCATCTTTCACTCCATGTACAAGGTTTCATACGTTTCAAAACCCATTAATTCACCTATCAAATAAAAATTATTATTATTATTTAATTAATTGACCTTTTCAACCCAAAAAACTATTTACTATTTTAAAATTTGAAATTGATTTTATATATGTTAAATAATATTATTATTATTTAATTAGTTGACCATTTCAACACAAAAACTATTTACTATTTTAAAATTTTAATAAAAATGTCAAATTAAAATCTAACTATTTAATAAATTTAACCTTTTCAACCTTAAAAAAAGTTAATTTTTAATATGGAATAAATCATTGGCATAACCTGAATTGATTTTGGGAGGGAAGGATGATGGCTGCGAGCAATGGATCTAGGATTGCCTACCCAACTGAAGCTATGAGGGGAGACTGTTCGTTGCCTAGGGCGAGTCTATGAGAGGGGGAGACATTCTATGTGAGTGAACGTGCCAAGATTAACAAGGTTAATGGATGCTTGCCGTGGAGTTAAGACCGGCCAGTGCTGGTTATTCCTACAGTGGCAGTTCAAGATGATGTTGATTTTTTGGCATCCCATGCATTAATCTACAAATTTTTGGGCATTCAAATTTCTCTGATGGCTTTAGAAGCCTGGATTCAGTGGTCCTGGTAGGTAGAGGGAGATTTTGACATTATGTTGGCTGGTAACAGCTATTTTATGGTAAATTTCTCATCTATTTCTGACCAAAATAGGATCTTTGAGGGAGGCCCATACTTTTATGACCGTATTGGTCTCTTCATCAAACCCTAGCATGTAGGGTTTAATTCTACAGAGTATCTTCCTTCTTGTGTCCCCATCTGGGTCTGCCTTCTATGACTCCCTTTGGAATTCTGGCGAGAGGATATCTTGCTCCAAATTACTGCCATGCTTGGAACTCTAACTGTAATAACGCACAAGTCACTTGACAAAAAGGTTATTTTTTATGCCCGTATTTGTGTTGATATTGATTTAAATAACCCTCTGCTAGATTCTATGGAGATCTACCTAGGTTCTTCTTCCTGGATTCAACAAATAGACTACGAAGCTATCCCTTTCCTATGTAGAATATGTCATGTGTATGGGCATCTATACCGCCAATGCCCTTAGGCTCCTAGAGGGTCTGGTGCACCTGATGAGCTTGTTGCTTCTCAAGCAGATAGGGATAGTAAGAGGAACGACCAATCAACACAGAACAAAATGGTATATAGCCTGTATGATAGAGTGGCCAAAGGGAAAGCTCTTTCGACCACTCCAAGTGCAGGACAAGGCCCCTTTGACCATTTGGCTTCAGATAGGGATTGCTTTACCCTAGTTTGACATCATGTGAAGGGACGTGGTCAAAAGAACTTGCACCTTGACTAGCAATTAGAGTCTAGATTCAACCGATTTGAGGTACTTGACAATATGGTTATTGAAGATGGTATTCCGACAGTAGAGTAGGGAGGGGTTTCTGACTTAGAAGAGAAGCATCCCTTTCTCAATGACTCTCAAGACATTGTGGGCCACCAACACCCAGAGACTACTCTTGAGCCCGAATCAGGTGCCCCCATGGTTTTATCGGCCTCACAAGACAAGGATGCTCACTGGGTAGATCTGGTTAAAGAGATGGGTGCCTCTAATAAAGAAAAAGGGACACTTCCTGCTCTGGGCTTGATGCAAAGGCTATTTTAGAAAGTCTCCTTTTCTACTCCCTCTAGGTTAGGGTGCAAGAAGGACCAAGACAATTAAAATTATAAGTGATTTATTGGTAGAATCGGGGGTTGTGAAGACCTTGGATGAACATTTTCCCCATTCTACTCAATGATTATTCTATCATGGAATGCGAGGGGCTTGAATAGCACCCCTAGACAAAAATCCATCCAGAAGTTGGTGATCATCCACTCTCCAAATATTTTTTGTATCCAGGAGACCAAGCTATTTGTGGACTCCCTTTTACTTGTGTTTCTAATATTTGGTTTCTAGGCCAATGCCAGTGTGTGGGTGCATTGGGGAGCTCAGGGGGTCTAGCCATGTGTTGGGACCCTAGGAAGATCACACCACTTCACTGGATGTCCTGTCTCTTGGCTCTCACGATGGTTGCTTCATCTCTAGAAACTGGAGAATTGATCCTAGTTACTACAATTTATGTTCCTATTGATCTCCCTGGTCAGCTCAAGCTCTGGGAGCACATTAGGTATGTCATAAGCTGTCATCCTTTCTTGCCCTAGATTATGATAGGAGATTTTAATGTTGTTTTTAATTTGGAGGAGAAGAGAGGTGGTTCGGCTCGTCTTGGCCCTTCTTCTGAGCTCCTTCAATAAAATATAGAGCTTTTACACCTCTCTAATGTTAAGCCTCTTAGTGGGCTCTTTACTTGGAGCAATAGAAGGATAGGTGATGTTGCCATCTCTTAATGCCTAGATAGGTTCCTGGTATCCTACTTTTGGCAGTCTAGCTCTATTACCCTTATTTCTAAAATTCTTGATTGGAAGGGGTCTGACCACTGGCCTATTAAGCTCTCTACCAATCATGTTGTTGTTCCCAAGAAGGCCCCATTTAAGTTTCAACTGATGTGGCTTCGAGACTCCTCCCTTCATGACCTTATGACTAGCTAGTGGAGACAAGGGGGCCCTGCTTATGGTACGGCTATGTTCTCCTTCACTAAAAAACTTTAGTATGTCAAAAAGAAGTTAAAATACTGGAACAAGAATAGTTTTGGTAATCTTCAATCTAGGAAGAAGAATGCTCAAGACCACTTAGATGCTATTACCCAATAGATTTAGGATCATGGCTTGACAGAAGATCTGTGCATTGCTGAGTCCCAAGCATCTATTGCTCTAACTGAGTGGGAACTCAGGGAGGAAATTTTCTAGAAATAGAAGGCCCATATAGACTAGCTCCAAGAAGGGGATAGGAATACTTCTTTCTTCCATAAATCTATTCAAGCCTGATGCAATAGGAATGTCATCACATCTCTGGAAACTTTAAATGGGACAAGGCTGACCTCCTCTCATGCTATTTCTAGGGAGGCCATTCAGTTTTATTTGGCCCTTTTTTCAGAAGATGTACCTCATGATGAAATTACAAAAAACATAGTGTTATCATGTATTCCTTTGGTGGTGACAATAAAAATGAATGATTCTCTTCTACGGCCAGTTGGTATGGCAGAATTGGAGGGGGTGGTTTTTAGTCTACGAAAAGGCAAAGCCCCTGGGCCTGATGGGTTTCCAGCTGAGTTCATTCAAGAGTTTTGGGATATTATTAAGCATGACCTTTTGGAAGTGGTGTAAGAATCTTACTCCAGCAAAGAAATACTCTATGCATTAAATGCTACCTTCTTAGTCCTAATCCTAAAAAAGGAGCAGGCCAACCAGTTGGACCTCTTTAGGCCCATTGCACTATGTAATGTGGCCTACACGATTAGTACCAAGATTTCTGTGGAGAGACTCAAAGGCTACCTCCCCACGGTTATCTCTAAGGAACAAGGGGGTTTTGTTGCTGGTAAGCAAATTCTGGATGGGGTGGTGATTACTTCCAAAGCTATTCACTCTATAATCATTTCTCAGGAACATGCCATGGTCATTAAGCTTGACATGGCTAAGGCTTATGACAGAGTCAACTGGGGATTCCTGCATAAGGTCCTTTTGGCATTTGGTTTCAATCAGGCCTAGGTTTGATGGGTGTTTAGCTATGTGACAACACCCTCCTTCTTAGTCCTTATTAATGGTGAACCCATAGAGCTTTTTGGTGCCTCTAGAGGGCTGCGCCAAGGGGATCCACTTTCTCCTTACCTATTTATCATCCTAGCTAAGGGACTGGGAAGACTTATCAAGCTTCGGGTAGCTCAGAACATGTTGCAAGGATGGCAATGGGGGAATGGATTACCCACATTAACCCACCTCCAGTTTGTTGATGATACAGCCTTGGCTGGGAGAGCTCAGATTTGTGAAGCAAATGCTTTCTAGCATACCTTAAACACTTATTTGGCTACCTCTGGACAAAAAATTAATAACCATAAGTCCTCTATTTTTTTCTTCAACACTCCTGGGCCCATTTAGCAAAGGATTGCTACTATTTTGAGGTTTTAGATTCAGTCTCTTCCTCTCACTTATTTGGGGATTCCTATTGTGGTAGGAAGACAACCCAGGATTTTTTAGTAGAACATTTTGGACAGACTCAAACAAAAAGATACTCATTGGACTCATAAATGGCTTTCTACTACTAGAAGGGTGACACTCCTGCAATCGATGATTTAGGCTCTTCTTATATATCGGAGTATGGTTTAGGCTACCCCAGTGTACTTCCTCAAGGAATTTGATGCTCTTGCTTGCCAATTTCTCTGGAGTGGCAATTTGCAAAATACCAAATGGAGCCTCATTAACTAGGACATGGTTTGCAGGCCCAAAAAAGAGGGTGGCCTTGGCCTTCACTCAGTGATTTTGTGTAGCCAAGCTCTCACTGCCAAGCTATACTAGCATTGGTGCTCTAGCCCATTGCACCTTTGGGCCTGTATCTTGTACCTCAAATATTTTCTTAGAGTTGATCCCCCTGATATCTCCAGGCTTCCTGTAGAGGGGCAAGGGTCTATGGTGTGGAATACCCTCAAGCTTGGAGCCCAACTAGTAAAATGTAGCCTCTTCTAGATCTGCAACAGTGGTAGAATGGCTCTCTTTTAGAGTGATTCATGGGATGGGTCACCTCCTCTCTTGTCCTCTCACCCACACCTGCAGGATCTCTGTGATTCCTTTCACTCTGCTGGGTGGAACACAGTGGCACAATATAAGGAGGCCTTTAATTTGGGCATGATTGTTGGCTACCGATGGAAGAACTCCTCAGACTAGCCGCTGGGGGGAACCTTGGCAGATCGGATGGAGTTATCCTAGATTCTTGCATCTAGGAGCTACAACTTTCTACAAGATCAAGATGTTTTGGCTTGGGGAGGAGAGCCATTTGGGAAATATTCTATGTCTTTAGGGTACCTTTCCCTGACTAAGCATCTTTATGGTGAAGTGGAAGTCCCTTGGTGGAAGAAAGTGTGGAATCATTTCTCCTGGCTAAAATGCAACTTTTTTCTTTGGGCTTTGATCTACAATAGATGTCTCACTTGGGACAACATCTGTAAATGAGGCTTCCAAGGGCCATCGATGTGTGTGTTGTGCCACAGCAGTAATGAGACTATTTCTCATTTGTTCTTTCAATGTTCCTTTGCCAGGCAGATTTGGCATCTTTGGTGGAGTGTATGGGGCTGTCCTTGTTGGCATACCTCCTCATTGTCAAAATTTTGGGATCGCCTGGGTCAACCTCCCTCAAAGGTGCCTTTTCTCAAGATAGCCTAGTCTGTTGGTCCTTCTTTCATTCTGTATCAGATTTGGCTTGAGTGGAATAGGAGAATTTTTTAGGATGCCTACCTAGAGCTCAGGCACATGTGGGTGAAGATACTTAACTCACTCCAAGAAACTCTATAAGCTAAAAGCGAGATTGGCAAAGGATTGGACTTGGATGACACTGTTGTTTACATGAGGCTCTCCTTTACTTCTCCACATGATATCTCTTCCACGCTCCACACATGCCTAGCAAAGAGAACCCGTCAGTAGATGTAGCCAGTCATTTAGCAGGGTCAGTGGACTCCTCTTGTGAATGGTGTCCTAAAAATAAACATTGATGACTCTTCACATAACAATCCTAGAGCTGCTGGGATTGGGGGTGTTGGGCGCGATAGCCTGGGGAATATTCAATTTTGTTTTTTATCTATAAGGGTCTTTACTCCAATAACCTCATGGAAGCTACAACGATCTTGGAGGCAGTGTAACAGTCCTGCCAGCATGGCTGGAAGAAGCTTATTTGTGAATCAGACTCACAGGTGATTGTCAACCTTCTAAATAATCAAAATTTGGCTACTGTTGATTGGCACTTGGCTACAGTTGCTCACCAGATCCTTTAGCTAAGTACCTCTTTTGATTTTGTTTCTTTTGTGCATATTCCACGTGAGTGGAATGGTGTTGCTGATTGTTTAGCCAAATGGGCAGCTGAGCAAGGACCGCCTTGGCGCATTGTTGATCATATGATGCTTCCCCTAAACTTATCTCAGAAATTGGTTCAACTTATTGATCATGATAAAGGACTGTAATTGTCTTTGTTTTTCATTTCGTTATCAATAAATTTTTACACCTTTTAGTTAAAAAAAAATCATTGGCATAACCCATTTAAAATTGTTGAAATTAAATTTCTAATTATTTAATAAAAAATATGTCAAATTAAAACTTATTTTTTAATATAAAATAGATCATTGAAATAAGTTGAAATTAAAATTTAACTATTTAATAAAAAATGACCTCTTCAACACAAATAAAAACTAGTTATTTAATATAAAATAAGTCATCTACATGAACCATTTAAAATTTATTGTATAAATGTTAAATATTATTATTATTATTATTTAATTAATTGATCTTTAAAATCTTAAAAAACTATTTACTATCTTAAAATTATTATAAAGATATCAAATTAAAATCTAACTATTTAAGAAAAGTGACCTTTTCAACAAATAATAACAAAAGAAAACTAATTATTTTTAACCAAACAAAAACATAAGCCATAATCCATTTGAAATTGTTGAAATTAAAATCTAACTATTTAATAAAAATGATCTTTTTGACCCATAAAAATTAGTTATTTAATATTAAAAAAATTAATTATTTAATATAGAATAAATTGATATAAATTATTTTTTTAGATCAGTGTTTAGCTTTGACCGAGATATAATTGGTTACATTGAAATCATTGACTAAATAATCACATCCAATCTATAAATACCCTCCAAGATTTAAACTTGGATAGGGCTAGACAGAACCATACCACTGCACCAATCCTTCTACATCTCATTGATTTTTGTCTAAAAAACTAATTATTTAATATAAAACAAATCATTGACATAAATCATTTGAAATTGATTGTATATATTTAAATAATATTACTAATATTTAATTAATTGATTTTTACAACCCAAAAAACTATTTACTATCTTAAAATTATAATAAAGCTATCAAATTAAAATCCTTTTCAACCTTAAAAAAATAGTTATTTTATATATAAAAAATCATAGACAAACCATTTTAAAATGATTGTATATGTATTTAATGATAATATTATTATTATTCTTCTTCAATTATTATTTTTTTTCAATTTAAAAAAATTACTATTTTAAAATTGTAATAAACATGTCAAATTAAAATTTAATTATTTAATAAAAATAATGTTGTCCAACCCAACAATTTAAATACTTTAATATGGGATAAATCATTGACAAACGATATGGAATTGTTCAAATTAAATCAAATCATTGACAAACGATATGGAATTGTTCAAATTAAATCAAATCATTGACATAAAATGATTGTATATTTATTAAATAATAAAATTATTATTTAATTAAAATTTAAAAAGTTCTTTACAATTTTAAAAATATAATTGTTTAATATTTAAAGATTAAAAAAAAAAATAAATAAATAAATTACAATAAAAATGTTTAATTAAAATCTATTTATTCAATAAAATTGAAAATTTTAACTCAAAAAATTTAATTATTTAATATGGAATAAATTATTAACATAAAATAATTTAAAATTCATGAAATTAAAATCTAACTATTTAATAAAAATTTAACTAAAAACTTAATTATATAGAATAAATTATTGAAAATCTATAAATCCTAATTAATAGGAACAATTTTTTCAACTCAAAAAATCTAATAATTTACTATGGAACACATAATTGATATAAATTATTTGAAATTGATAAAATTAAAATTTAACTATTTAATAAGAATGATTTTTTCATCCCATAAAAAAACTAATTATTTAATATAAAAAATAAATCATTGACATAAAATATTACTATTATTTAATAAGAATGATTTTTTCACGCCCTAAAAAAACTAATTATTTAATATAAAAAATAAATCATTGACATAAAATATTACTATTATTTAATTAAAATTTAAAGTTTTTTTTAAAAAAAAAAAGCCTGGTAAACTTTTTAACGTGACTGGCGGCGCTGGCTAAACACGCCTAATATCGGTACCATGGGGCGGGGGGACACTAGAACTTGAGACTAGCAGAGTTGCAACGAAAATACTTGGCCAACCAGGCTAGGGCCCCTGCCCTACTTTTAAACTGTCTTTTCTAACCCAAAAAAATTAATTATTTAATAATTAAAAAAAAAATAAAATAAAAATTAATTACTAAATATCTTAAAATTGTAATAAACATATCAAACTAAAACATAAGTAATTAATAAATGACCTTTTTAATCCAAAAATTAAATAAAATATAATTATTTAATATCTTAATATCACAAGTCAACTTTGTGATCCATTATGGATACTAGATTATAGCTTATTTTAGCATGTTTTCGATATCACTTTGACTGATGATGGTTGGCTCTAGTTTTGCTTTTAGATGGTTCTGATGTAGGTATTTTGGATAGCCAATGTGATATGTTAGGGCATAGTTGATGCTCACGTTAGATTCAATATACCCTGATATGTATATTATCTACATCAGATTCATATATATATATATATATATATATATATATATATATATATAGCTTTACCTTAGTATGTATATATATATATATATATATATATATATATATATATATTGCTTTACCTTAGTACATTATTATATATATATATATATAGTGCTTTACCTTAGTACATTATTTATATATATATAGCTTTACCTTAGTACATTATTATATGATGTTGTTTTAACATGTCTCACTGATGTGGATTGACGTTTATATATATATATATATATATATATATATATATATATATATATATATATATATATATAAACGTCAATCCACATCAGTGAGACATGCTAAAACAACATCATATAATAATGTAGTAAGGTTAAGCAACATATATATATATATATATATATATATATATATATATATATATATATATATATATATATATATATATGTTGCTTTACCTTAGTATATTATTATATGATGTTGTTTTAGCATGTCTCACTGATGTGGATTGACATTGATCATTTTTACAGTTGTTAATTGTGCTTGACATGGCATGCATGAGTTCATGGTTATCAGGACTAACTCTTGCCCTTCTTAGCTATAGTTGATTATACTTGATTTGTCATTTCATGTCTAATGATTCATGTTGAGTTATTCTTATTATATTAAAAATATTTAGATATTGTTGATGTCTTATTTGGTAGATGCAAGTACCATGCCATGAGCTAGGCTCAATGTTGGGTTTGGATATCTCAAGTATATCACAAGTAATTGAGTAGTCAAAATGTCATTTCAATAGCTATAGTGTGTACTATATAACACTAATCCACTGTCATTATATGCTTTTGTGTTATTATTTTTTATCATTATTAGTCTCATCCTATTTTGAGCATGTGTGTTTTGTTCTAGTTTCTTGTTTGAGATTATCAAGTTTTGGCATAGTCATTCCTCATACCTATCATTATGTGCTTGAGGTTGTTTTCACACTTTGGTTACCCTACTTGAGTATCCTGAACACATGATGGTTAAGCCATAAGGAAGTGGCTTATCTTATTAGCCTATTATACTAGGTTCTGTATTTTGATCCTTTTTTTAGTGACATTATTGTTTTGTGGCCTATCTTTTACCCTAGTTAGGGTTGGGTTCATATAAGACTCATGTGGGTCTCTCAACCTTGTAAAATCATCCTACGAAACCTTCTTTATGGATGATTGACCGTAAGTTTGATTGACTCATGGGGTTAACAATTATTATTAATTATTGATTTTCATAGTAAGGTTAGTTTTATGATTTTTGATGATCAATTTATGCCGCATTATTATCATCATCATCATCATCATCATCATCATCATCATCATCATCATCATCATCATCATCATCATCATCATCATCATCATCATCATCATCATCAGATGATTTTTGACCCTATTTATTATAATAATATTTCATTAATTTTGTTATTTAATGACCTTTTCATTATTATTACTTTTAGAGAGTTTTTGTATTTTAGTTAACTTATATTATTTTACCATTTAAGTTGATTTGTGTATTACCATCTTTTTAATAGCTTGCTAATTTTGTAATTTGATTTATCAATGATTTTATAGTTATTATTTAATAATTGTTATTTAATTACTGTATGGTTTTTACTAATTACTTATATTAAGATTTTATTCATATATATAATATATTATTTTATTTTAATATATATATATATATATTATTTAATCTCCTCCCTTGACTTGAAATGGAAGATATATATATATATATATATATATATCTCTTCCATTTCAAGTCAAGGGAGGAGATTAAATTATATATATATATATATATATATTAAAATAAAATAATATATTATATATATAAATAAATATATATATATATATATATATATATATAAGTTATTTTATTTTGTTTTAAATGCCTTGGGGCATATGCCAAGGGCATTGACTAGGATTGAGACTCTGCCTTGGTTGGGCATGTGAAAAAAAAGAGGAAGGAGGGTAGCATATGAAGGGAGGAAAGTATGACACGTAAGGCCTAGGGAGGGGAAAAGCATCATTTAATGTGAGAGGAGGATGGTAATGGATGGTGTATAGAAAAAATGGCATTGGGAACAAAAAAGGAGGTAGAGAGTTTATTTCATGGCTACAAAATGGATAGGGTTATCTTGTTTCAGTAATTTATTATATTTTGACTCATTTTTGTTATGCCTGGGTGTCGACTAGTTAAGGGAGAGAAGGGGTGTGTGGCATGATATGGTTGGGGGAATATGGGTAGGGAAAGAAAAGGAGAAGCATGGAATTAGGTAAGAGGGAGGAATACATAGGATCTAGAGCATGGTGCTGATAAGGGAGAACTAGTGTAATGGCAATAGGAAGAAAAGAAGGGACGTAAGGAGGATGAAGAAACCCTTATATGAGTCTATCACCCTACTAAATGTATTATGGCCTTGATTATAAACCTAATTATACTATCATGCCACCATTTTTTGATTTGTAAGTTATCATTGACCATACCTTTATTGTCATATGGAATCAAAATGTTTGTGTTTAAGACCAATACACAAGTTGCCATTACCTATTTTGACAAAAAACGTATAGTAAAGAAATTAATTATGGTTATTGTCTTCTAAAATTTTATTCTGGTTAAACCAACCCGGTGAATACATCATTATTCATAAGACTATGAATTATATTTAATGTGTATATACCATGCTTTCTCCATTAAACCTAAGATGCATTTCATTAGTTTTTATAGCTGACGCTGATTACTTCTTTCATTTTAAGTTTCTATTTGATTTAAAACCCAATTTGGGGATTAGAGAAAATCCCAAGGCAAATGGTTTCCAAAAGCAATATATATATATATATATATATATATATATATATATATATATATATATATATATATATATATATATATATCTGTGTGTGTGTGCAAGTGTGTGCTTGATTCTTAAAAAAATTTATTCATATACATTTCATAATTTAACCAAGTATTAGGGGATTCATCAAATTGTATAAGACTACATTATATGTTGGTATATGTGTTCTTCTAGAATTCCCCCTTTCATTGGTTGTATGTAAATAGAAAATAACTCATCCTAGATACTTAGATATGTTAGAATGAGGAAGAATCTAGATTTATTTAATGTTGTTAAATATTAGTGTTTGTTAGATGTGTGTGTGTGTGTGTGTGTGTGTGTGTGTGTGTGTGTGATGTTGTTCATAGTTGAATAAACATATGTGAAACTTATTCTATTCCTTCCTTATCAAACTAAATAATCATGCTACCTCTTTCATACTCTTTTGGTTAGAGTGGGGTTTTCCTCCACTGGTTGGGTTAAAAATTATAGCCTAGGATTGTTTATTAGGTTATTCCTTTTTGGTTTAATGAGATCACTTTTCCTTGACTTTTTGAATCTATCATTTTATGTGAAGGATTTAATGTTATCCATACCTGGCTATGCTAAATCAAATTCAATTTAAATTATATCAATAAATGTCATGCCTTCTTATCTCTTAATTCAATAGAGTTTATGTGGCTATTGGGAGTTATTTCCATTGAGTTAATTACTTTATGCTCAGGTAAGCTTCAAGGTTGATTGCTACATTTTCATGTTTTTTGCATTGCTCTCTTGTCTTTGATAATTTTTTTATATATCTTTATTGATGGCTCAGTATTATGTGTATATCTCTTACGTCACACGAGTACCTAGTTTTCAAAACCCTCCACCAAGCTAATAGTTACGGTGGTAAGGGCCACTAATGGTTGGGATCATAAGGATGGTTTTGAGGGATCCTCCTTATAGTGTTCATTCTTCTTGGTTGTTGTACATGTATTGCATATAAAAGCTTCCTCTTGTTCATGCCTATTGATATACAATGTTGCACCGATAGGTCATAGTTATTTACTCATTTTATGTGATAGTTCATCTTATTACATTATGAAATTTTATAATATTATTAAGTTGAAATATGAACATTAGTGGACATGTTATAAACACTAGAAGTCATCTTGATGATAGTCATGTGTATTTTATATATTTAACCAAGCATAATTATTCCTTGATGATCTAGTCTTGGTTATGAAAAAGGAAAAAGTCCCATAACTAGTACATCTACTAACCTATATGATAAATTCAAAGCAAAAAGAGAATCAGGAGCAAAGAAAGATGAAGGAGAAAATAATCTTGAAGAAAGGAATAAGAGCAATGAGAAGAGATTTGAAAACTCAAGGAAGATGTAGAACACAAAGGTCGATGATGCATATAGATACGCAAGAGTAAGAGATTTGAAGAAGTTATAGTTTAGAAGAGCTCTTCATCCTACACAAAAAAATGCTATGACTAGGTATTTTTCATCTTTTTATGCTTATTATTATGCTTATAATCAATTTGGTCATAGGGATATTGAATTTAGGGTTGTACCTATAATGAGAATAAACTTTATAAGCAAAAATTTATTTTCTCCCTTGTTAGATACAAATGTAATATGCTTAATTACAATAATGTTGGTCACATAGATAAATAATTTAGAAAAAACTTTATAATATCGATAATACAAAAGAATAGCATGTTTCCCAGTATGAATAAATGTTCACAAGTCTCTAAAAAAGAGAAAAATAAGCCAAATAAGAAATCCAAAGATGTGTGGAAAGTGAAAGATCAATCTATGATTGCTCAAATTGTACTCTATACCAAGGAGTAAAATTTATGGATAATAGATAGTGGTTTCTCAAAATACATGACTAATGACAAGAGAAAGTTCATAAAACTAAGAAAATATATGGAAAGATCTATCAGCTTGGGAGACAACACTTCAATAAAGATCTAAGGTAAAGGAACCTTAAACATAGATGGAAAATTGCCTACACATGATATCCTTTATGTGGAATTATTGAAACACAATTTTCTAAGTGTCGTCCAAATGTGTGACAATAGATATAAGATCAAATTTAATGGAGAACATTTCAAGTTAATGAGATCTAGAAGACTAGGTATAGAAGGGAAAATAAATGATAGCAATATCTATAACTTGTTGAAGTGAATGGTAATAGGTGCATGTTAAAAAATATTTATGAGAGTTGGTTATGGCATAGAATAATGGGCCATGTCAATTTTTCCAACCTACTAAAGGTGAGCTCAAAAAAGTGTGTTAGGCACATGCCTAAGATAACTAAATCTACAACCACTACTTGCAAGGAGTGTCAACAAGCTAAGTAGACAAGGGTTAGATTTCAAACAAAGGAGTATGCAACTACAAAGCCTCTATAATTAGTTTATATTAATCTTTGTGGTCATACTGAGACAAGAGGATCTAAAGGAGAGATAATTCATGTTATTTGTAGATGATTACTCAAGAACGACATGGGTAACTTTTTTGAAGTATAAGTCTTAGATATTAGAAAGATTCAAGATATTTAAAGCCATTGGGTATAATGAGATTAGACTAAAAATAAAATGCTTAAGATCTGATAAATGTGGATAATTCACCTCAAATTATTTTATATAGTACTATGAGAAGCATGGAATCAAAAGGCATTACTCTGCAACAAGGACTCCATAGTAGAATGGAGTTGTTGAGAGAAAAAAGAGGACAATCAAGGATATGGCTGAAACAATGTTAAAAGAGGCCAAATTACTTGATGGATATTAGAGAGAAGCAGTGTAAATAATAATATATATCTTGGATAGAGTTCAAATAAAGTTAAAAAGTGACAAAAATCCCTATGAACTATGGTATAGAAAACCTACCTCTATTAAGTATTTCAGAGTGTTTAGTAGAAAATGCTACATAAGGAGAAAAAAAGCTAGATTGGAAAGCTTTGAATCAAGATGTGATGAAGGAATATTTCTTGATTATTCCACCCAAAGAAAATCTTACATATGTTACAGTAAAAGGCTACACAAGATTGTAGAGAGCATCAATGTCAAGGTTGAAGAAGGCTTGAAACATAATAAACCTAACAAAGACATCTATGAAGAAGATTTAGAGTCTGAAGAGGAAATAGCTAATGAAGAAACTAAAGAAGTAAATGAAAATTCACATGAAATATTTATTCAAAAAGATCATCCTATAGATAATATCATTGGCAATAAGAATGAGGGAGTTCAGACAAGGAGAAGATTTGTAATGAATAAGAAGAAAGTTTTTCTCTAATGTTTGAAATTGAGCCTAAGAGCTATGTTGAAGCAAACAAGGATTATAATTGTCTAAATGCCATGGAATAATAATTAAGACAAATTGAAAATAACAAAACTTGGGAATTAGTTCTAAGACCTTCAAACAAGAATGTAATGGGTACAAAATGGATCTTTAGAAAAAAGCTCAATGAAGATGTTATTGTTATAAGGAATAAGCCAAGATTGGTGTGCAAAGGATATGCACAAGTTGAAGGCATAAATTTGAGGAAACATTTACTCCAATTTATAGATTAGAAGCCATATTAATATATCTATAATTCTCTTTTTATAAGAAGCTCAAACTCTATCAAATGGATGTTAAGTCTGCTTTTTAGAATGGGAACCTATAAGGGGAAGTATAAATAAAACAAATTGAAGGTTTTCAATTGTTAAAGGAAGAAGATTATGTATGCAAATTGAAGAAAGCTCTGTATGGTCCAAAATAGGCACCTATAACTTAGTATTCAAGATTATACTAGTACCTACAATAATAAGGATTTAATAAAGGATGTGCAGATGGTAATCTATAGTTCAAATCAGAAGGTGAGCATATGTTAACTATTGTTTTATATGTTGATGATATCATTTTTGTTGGTAGAAATAATAGAATGAGTAATGAATTTGATATTCAAATGCAAAATGAGTTTTATATTTCCATGCTTGGAGAACTTTCTTTCTTACTTAGACTATAGATAGCACAAATTGATGAAGGGATATTTATATCTCAAACGAAGTATGCTAAATAAATGCTCAAGAAGTTTGGAATGGAAGATAGAAAACTAATTAGTACTCCCATGATAATTGGATGTAAGTTTGGAAAGAGGATGAGTTCCTTGATGCAAATCAGACTTTGTATAGATTAATGATAGGTATCTTGTTAAACCTAACTACATCAAGATCTAGTATTATTCAAGTAGTATGCATGGTTGCATTATTTCAAGTTTCTCTTAAAGAGTCACATGACAATGAAGTGAAAAGAATCTTTAGATATATTAAAAGAACAATTGGCTATGGTCTATAGTACCCTAAAGATCAAAACATCACTTTGACAACATATACAGATGTTGATTGGGTAGGAAGTGTGGATGATAGAAGAAACACTAGTGACATGTTGCACTTAAGTCTTATGGACAAAATAAATGCTCAAAGACATCAAGGTAGAATATAAATCACCTATCTCTATTCTTTGTGACAATTCAAGTGTTATTAATATATCAAAGAATCTAGTGATGCATTTCAAAAACAAGAACATATCAATCTAGTATCAATTTTTAAAAGAGAAGGTTGAAAATCAATAAATCACAATGGAATATGTGCCAATTAAGGATCAAATTTAAGATATATTCACCAAACCTCTTCCTAAGGAAAAATTTGAGTATCTAAGACAAAAATTGTGAGTGGTGGCTCCTACATCAGATGACTAGATCTTAGTGATAGGGCATGAGTCCAGGGGGAGAATCACAAAAGCTTTGTTAATATGTAAAAGGTGAGAGAAAAGGCAACTCATGTATGCATATTTTTTACAAATTTATATTGAGTTGATAGTTATAGATTTTTGGATAAACTCCTTTATCTGATAAAGGGGGAGAAAATTTTGAAAAAAAAAGTGAGGAGTCCCTTTTCCATTGATGTCAAAGGAGGAGAAAAAGTGCAAATGCTTTCTATAAATGTTTATCAAAGAAGAAGAAGAGCATGTATCCAAGTTGTGTTTTGGAAAATGTGCCATTATCTAAGGGGGAGCAAGTTTGGTATGAAAATTTTTAGTTCAAGTTCATTAAAATCCAATGCAAGCAATGTCAAAGGAGTAGAGTATTAGAAGATCAGAGTATCTAGTTTGCCATCAGTGACAAAGAGGGAGATTTTTGACAATATGATTGTCATTGATGTTAGAAGGGAGCTTATTAGCATTATGGGTGTCATTAATGTTCAGAGAAAAGTATGGTGATTTGAGGATGTACAAGGAATCCTATCAGAGGTTAAGGATGATTAGAGTACTTAAGTGCATGAGTGGAATTCATCTAGTTATTCATTTTGTTCATCTAGACATTTTGGATCTATGACAAGAAAATCTAAATAGGTAGTTTGTTGATGTCACCATTGCCACATGTAGATGATTCTAGGAAAATTGTTCATATGGTTGTGATCACATTAGTCCCTAGTTGTTATGCACTAGATTTAAAGTCATGCGATGAAGCATGGTAGAAGATATGAGGATACAAATTTGGCTACCCAAAAAGAATTCACTAAGTTTCTATACTTAGCCAATATTTACAAAAGGGTTCTAGTAGAGCCAAGTAAGCATGTTGATGAGGTCATCATTCACACACATAAAGGTGTCAGGATAGAATGATCATAAGAGTTTTTTCATTTTTGTGCCTAGTTTCTATGTGCTAAATCTCGCGTCACATAATGTAGTGTGACAAAAGATATGAATGTGCAAATTTAGGCTCCCAAGCATTTTGACAATGTTTTCCCACACTAAGAAAAATTTGCAAGTTTCAAGAAAAGTTGAGAATGCATTTTGATGATATCATATCTTGTACGTATGAAGGCTTTAGGAGTAGATGGATATATGGATGGAATTTCCTGTGTGAGATGATCTTATGTGCTAAAATTTAAGTCATGTGACTAAGCACAGTAAAAGTTATGCAAGAACAAAGTTGGCCTCCAAAGTAGTTCTAAGTATAGGTAGCTCTGTGGCAAAAGAATCTAAGTGAGCATTTTAATAGCATTATATCTCGCATGCATGAAGGTTTTATGAAGAAATGAGCATATGATTTTTTTTTAGTATTATGCCTAGTTTATATGGTCCAAAATTTAATATAGGAAGTTGATCGAGGCAAAAGATATATTTGTGAAAAGTTATCCTTCTAGGCATACTGAGATGGTTCCCATAGCCAAATTTGCACAAGGTAAAGTTTGAGCAAATCTCAAAGAGATAGATGGAGTGTGTTTTCTACAATATGTCAGGATGCAATGAGATGAGGACAAGTAGTTGATGTTTAATGTTAGATAGAGGTAAAGTTTATGCAACTTTGAAGATCTCACAACATGTGACAGTGCAAATCAAAAGATCCAATAAATACATTTTAAATTTAGAATGTTAAGGTTCAAAAACATACAAAGATCTAATAGAGTGCATGAGCCTATCATAACTTGATCCAATGGATGCATTTCAAAGCTCAAAAAATTGAATGAGGATCATTGAACCATGGCATGAAGCTTAAGATCTATGATCAATATTTAAAGATATGTTCATCCCAATGATCAAGTGGTTGAACATGTAGTTAAGCCATGAAATATGACATAGATAATGAAATTGATTGTGGCGATCAATCAAATTTATGTAATAATGCATGTGTATCAAAACTAGAGCCCAATATATGCTAAAAATAGTAACGATAATAAGAATCATGGTGGTGGAGAATGAGTTCAATATATGAGAAAATTGTTGTTCAAGAAAAATTAGCAGAGTCTAGAACTGACATGATGTGTTAGTAAAAAAGTGTGAACACGAAGAAGATACAGAACCCTAGATCAAATTCTTATATATATATATATGTCATCTACGATACAATAAATGTTGTTGGAGCTATTGATATTACTGTTGAACATAGTCAAATTGAGAAAGAGAGAGGCAAAGATCAAGAGATTGATGAAGTGTGTCAAATAGATAAATATAAAGACATAGAGACAGAGGGGTAGAGAGGAATAGAAGAGAAGAGACATATGTGTAGACAATGAGAATTTATAGACCATGCCTATAATAGAGAATTGAATTTGATTTATTCATGAATAAAAATTGTAATTTAGAGCTGTAGCTCTGTATTTTAAATATAGATCTGATTGATGGGTGCTATCAGATAAGCTGAGTTGATGCTCAGTTAGGGAGATGATGCTTCTTTAGAGTAGGTGCTCTTAAATCATGGGATTGGTGTCTCTTTAGGGTCGATGCCCTTAAATATTTTAACCATTGAGGTTATTGATTGTGAAGTTGGATTACAATAGTAAATTCTAATGGCTATTTTTATGGTGGTTTTTTCCATATTGGATTTCCCATGCTATATCTAGTATTATGCGTATTGTGTGTGTGATGTGTACATATATGTTTTGATTTACATTAAAAGTATTAATTTAATCAATCTACTGATTCACCTCCCTCTTAGTGGATAGTTTTGTCCAAACATAAATTTGAATTTTATGTGTTACTCATGCACCCCTTTGAATTGCATTCTAATTGGGATTTTTATTTGAGTTAGATGTGTGTTCATATTGAATGCCATGTTCTATCTATCTGGTTATGTTTTAGGTATTGAAGATGAATATCTGGATATTTTATTTAATATGGATCTATTGGATATATGTGTGTGTGTGTGTGTGTGTGTGTGTTCATATTGAATGCCATGTTCTATCTATCAGGTTATATTTTTAGTATTTGGGATGAATATCCACATATTTTATTTAATATGGAGCCAATTGTATATATATATATGGACTGGTTCATTCCCTTTCACAAACTAGTTACTCATGTTCCTCATAAACTTGATTCTATTATAAAATTTTGTATGTGGTTTTGATGGAAGATACTGAGTGTTATTTTTAATGGTATGGTTCTATTGTGGCCTTGGGGAATTTTTTCATGTTTATATACTATTGGTTCTTAGGAATATGGGTGAAGCTCTACTAAATTCATTGCCTTATAATGAGGGTTTTCCTTTTCATTAAACTATTTAAAAAGTCTATTATTTTCTAACTCATGTTGACCCAATTTTTAATATTCAGGGATCATATGAGATCGTGAGACCTCATAATGATCCCTCGAATCCCCTATATCGATAATTGGGTTAAAATTGATTCATTATTGAATGATTTTTAGAATCACTACTACCATTTATGGAATGTTCAAATTGTTAGATCGATTTAAAATTTATAATCGATCGTGTATTTATAAATGCTAGTTAAATTTTTTGAATGTTGTTGATTTTTAATGGATTAATTAGTTATTATGATTATTTTTTTATGATTTGGTGGCATATAAAAGTTGAGTTATATGTTGTGCTTTTTATTTTTTATTTTTCATTTGTGTTATGTTGTTATTTTGAGATGTATAATAGTTTGAAATTTGACTTGCTCAGAACTATCTCCTTGACCCTAGTTATTGAAACCACCATCTATTTTATGGTTGGGGTGGTAAGGGACACCAATGGTTGGGCTCACAGGGTTGGTTGGGAGGGTTTATCTAGTTTTATTTTCTGTTGCTTCATTTTTGGATGATCTTGAGGATATGTGTGATGTAACTGGAAATGTTTATTATATGTTTTTTATCTCTTTATTTTTATATATGTTATATTAATTTCTTATATAATGACTAGTCGATGCAGTTGCAATTACTTTCATTTGATATTAGTTTAGTTACACGAGGTTTTTGGCATGCTAACCTTGTGTTTGGATAGGAATCCTTTGGGAATAAGAAGTACAAGCTTATTGTGATGATTATGAGTTAAATTTTTTGGATTCAATTATAAATTTGAATCCAATCACTTAGTTTTAGTTGGTTTTTTTATCATGGATTAATAGTTGATTGTCATTGCTAATGTTGTAGTAGTATGCTGCATTGTTATCATCATTATGGTAAGGCATGGTAATTTATTTATATACACACTTTAGTGTGGAAATTAATTCTTATGAAACCTTGTACATATATTCTCTTGATAAAAACCATCATGTAAACTTTAGTAGAGATTTGCTTAGACAAAGAGTTTACCTATTTTGGCATTTAGGCATACTTGACTATGTTGGCTAGGATTACTAGTAAGTTAGAATCTTTCTTGAATGATAGCCATTGAATAGTATCTACATACATACATACATACATACATACATACATACATACATACATACATACATACATACATACATACATACATACATACATATACATATACATATACATACATACATTCATACATACATACATACATACATACATACATACATATATATATATATATATATATATATATATATATATATATATATATATATATATATATATATATATATATATATATAATTTTATTTTTATATATGCTGGAATTACTCTGGGTATAGCAGAGAACATGGAACTATTTTTTAGTTAGTTATCAACATGTGCATAGAATATAGAAAGGTCTTAAATGTTTCAACTTGTACATATGTCTAATTGAACAATTTTAGTTGATTTGGCTTCCATGCATAGGTGGAAATCATAAATAGAATTCTGATTGCACACATGGGATTATAAAACTACATACACAAGTGCGTATATTATTATTAAGTAATTTCTTAGTTGATTGGATCCCATTTTTAAAGCTCAGCTAATTTACATTGCTAAAATGGATAGAAATTTTGAGTTGATCATATATTAAAGGTTGCTTATTATGAGAATAAGATTATTTAATTATTGAAACAAATTGTTAGTTATGGATTGAGAAAGAAATCATAAACCACTTGGAATGTGAAGTAAATGGTAACATTATATGATACAATCCCTTGCTTAAATTCTTATATAAGTGAATTGACTAAAGATATATATGTTGGATATCATTTTTATGTGTTGGTAATGTGTATTTTCTATTTCTCTTTTGGATGGAATTTTCATGTTTAAAAAGACATTTTTGATGCTATGAGTTGGTATGCAGATTTGATTTATGTGGTAATTTTGATGCTTGTAGGTTTCTATAAACTAGTTCATGATTAGAAATGTTGTATGCTTAAATAAGTTATACATGGGAGAATAATTCTACTCCTTCATATTGAATATACATAGTATGATGTTGAATGAAGTTGGGATTACTTCCTTACTAAACTCCTTGATTGTAGGAGAGATTATGTCTCAACTATTAATTATTTGTAATAAATTTTTGATTATATATATGACCGAAAATACTAAAGTAAGTGTGAAAGGTAAATTGATTAATATGCCTTTCAAAAAATCAATGGTTGATAAAATATAATTTATGTTATGGGATTACATATTGGCTGAAAGATATTTTGGTTGTATTAATTCCTCTTTTATTTCTTGTATTGCAATGGCTATTTGCCAAATGGAATCATTTATATCAATTTAATGAATGGTTACCACTATATCATTATCTTTTAGATGATGAAATAAATCATGAGTGTATCTTTGTCCACTTATTTAGATAATGGAAATCATACTTATAAATTGAATGTGTGTGAAATTAAATAGGAATGTGTAGGCAATAGTACAATGGTATTTAGACCATGAGGAAGTGACAACATCGGTCATTAGGACTTGGATATTTTCCTATGGTAATTTGATTTTTATTCTATCATGACTGTAATCTCTTTTGTGCAAATAATATTTTTTGTTGAATGCTTAAAGAGACTTATTCAAATCCACATGTGCTCAAATTGATAGCTAGTTGCTATGTATGTTTAACATGCTAGACAACCTTATTTTTGTTCCCTTATGTATGGACTTGTTATAAACTAATGAAGACATATAATATTAAGGATAATATTTCTAGTTATGCATCCATTGGTATGTTATGTGAGTATCACTTTCATTAGCAAGTGAGGTTTGGGTCTGACACACATCCAAAAGCATGCTCTAATATTCAATTCCAAATTTTTTGGGTTATTTGACCAAGATTTTTTGGAAATCAGATATAGGTATAAATTTAATTCCTTGGTGGTGTCGACATTTATTGAAAACATTGTCTTCATCTCAAAGGATAAACGGAATACACTAGCGAGTGTAAGCATGATTATCTAACTAGGTTTTTAAGTAGGCATGGTAGAAGTGGTGGAGTGATTTGTATGGGGATGTCAATGTCAACTTCCTTTCTCTACTTAGAATGACAAAGGCTAATCCCTCTACGTGTATTTCATGAGTTGTAGGTACATTATTTTAAAATGTTAAAGCATCTAGTTTTTATTTAGAACTAGCTAAAATACCTTACAATAGAGCCCAAACCCCTCATCCCTATATCTAAAGATCCAATGGTGATTTTCATTGAGGAAGAAACTAGGTAGGTGATAAAATCAAAGGAATAATTCTAAACAAAGGCTCTAATTTATAGATTCATCAACTACTAACCAAAAATTTAGGATCTCCATGTTTGGATCATAAAACATTGGTAGCCTATCCTCTTAGGTAGTCTTGAAATTTACCCTTGGACAATTTTTTTTTTATTGTTGCTTTTCTCAATACTTTAGACAAGCCCATGATTATTAACCATTCAACACCCCTTTGTCCTCAAAAATTGGTCCCCTAGATTCAATGCCTTAATGAGCCTATACATATCAAACTCATTTGGGTTCGTATGCCCCATCTCCCCCTAGATTTTTGGACTAAATCCAACCTAAAGGTTATAGGTATAAATTTGGGTGAATCTATGAAAATGAACCCAAATACCAACCACTTCTCCCTCACTAACTTTGCTAATATTTTGGTAAGCATTGATATTGATAAGACTCTCCTTGATAAAATCATCTTGCAAGTTAGTGAATGCTCCTAATCCCAACCCCATGACTATGAATGTTTTTTGTTTCATTGTCATAACTGCTTCTACACTAGACACTTGACAAAAAATTATAGCCTCGTAAAATAGAAATATTATTCATGGTGGAAAGAATTCATTTTAAAACAACCATACAATTTTTGTTATGGATGAAGAATGGGGTCCTTTTGAAGTTGAGAAATCTAACTGTTTTATAGAACACACTTCTACCCTTACTAAAAATAAGGACCATGATAGTCCTCACTTTGAAAAATAACTACTAAAATATATAATATCTCTAAGGAAGGCTTCACCCATGCTAGACTCTTCCTCTATTCTAGCTTCCACTTAGGTTGAAATATCTAAGTGTGCTACATACTGGGTTGAATCTTCCAAAAGAACAACTATTGAAGACAAATCCTAGCCCCATATTCCAACTGTGATCTCCTCTATAGCCCAATTAGCTAAAAAGTAGGAATGGTGGATGGAAGTTAAATAGAAAAAAGAAGAAAACCAGTGTCTCAACCCTCTAGTATGTCTTTTCACTCAAGAAGACCTTGTACAAAAACTCAGAAGTCTAATGGTAATGAGGTTAAGCTCCCCTTGAGTTGTTTGGTAGAAGCTTCATGGAGGTTTCTTGAGAAGTATGTTTGATTTTTAATTAACTATTTGTGATAGTTTTAACAGCCCACTCCCTTACCATTGCTAGAAGCATCTCATAAGAGATTTATTGTTTTCATCTTTCACTCCATGTAAAAAGTTGCAGACCTTTCAAAACCTATTAATTCAATTATCAAATAAAAAATATTAATATTATTTAATTAGTTGACCTTTTCAACCTAAAAAACTACTTACTGTTTTAAAATTTAAAATTGATTTTATATGTGTTAAATAATAATAATAATATTATTTGATTAGTTGACCATTTCAACCCAAAAAATTATTTACTATCTTAAAATTTTAATAAAGATGTCAAATTAAAATATAACTATTTAATAAATTTAACCTTTCCAACACAAATAAGACTTAATTTTTAATCTGCAATAAATCATTAGCATAACCCATTTAAAATTGTTGAAATTAAATTATAATTATTTAATAAAAAACATGCCAAATTAAAACTTATATTTTAAATATAAAATAAATCATAAGCTGTAAGCCATTTGAAATTGTTGAAATTAAGAATAAATTGATATAAACTTTTTTTTTAGATCAGTGTTTTGCTTTTGCCCTGAGGTATAATGGGTTACATTGAAATCATTGATTAAATAAACACATCTAACCTATAAATGCCTTTCAAGATTTAAACTTGAATAGGGCTAGACACAACCATACCACTCCACCAATCCTTCTACATATAAACTATTTTTATCTTAAAAACTAATTATTTAATATAGAACAACTCATTTACATAAACCATTTGAAATTGATTGTATATATTTGAATAATATTACTAATATTTAATTAATTGATTTTTACAACCTAAGAAACTATTTACTATCTTAAAATTATAATAAAAGTATCAAATTAAAATCTTTTCAACCCTAAAAAAATAGTTATTTTTTATATAATAAATTATTGACATAAAACATTTTAAATTGATTCTATATGTTGTTATTGTTGTTGTTGTTGTTATTCAATTATTTAATTTTTTCAACTTAAAAAATTACTATTTTAAAATTTTAATAAAAATGCCAAATTAAAATTTAATTATTTAATAAAATTAATGTTTTCTAACCCATCAATTTAAATTCTTTAATATGGACTAAATCATTGACATAAATGATATGGAATTGTTTAAATTTATATAAATCATTGACATAATTTCATTTGAAAATGATTGTATATGTATTAAATAATAATAATAATAATAATAATAATAATAATAATAATAATAATAATAATAATAATAATAATAATAATAATAATAATAATAATAATAATAAAAAATTAAAAAGACCTTTACAATTTAAATGATATAATTGTTTAATATTTAAAAATTAAAAAAATAATAATAATTAAATTATAATAAAAATACTTAATTAATATCTATTTATTTAATAAAATTAAAACTTTTAATTCAAAAAATCTAATTATTTAATATGAAATAAATTATTAACATAAAATCATTTAAAATTAATGAAATTAAAATTCTAACTATTTAATAAAAATTTAATTAAAAACTTAATTATATAATAACGAATAAATTATTGAAAATCTATAAATCTTAATTAATAAGAACAATTTTTTCAACTCAAAAATTCTAATTATTTACTATGGAATATATCATTGACATAGATTATTTGAAATTAATAAAATTAAAATTTAACTATTTAATAGGAATGATATTTTCACCCCATAAAAAACTAATTATTTAATATAAAAAATAAATCGTTGACATATAATATTACTATTGTTTAATAAGAATGATTTTTTCACCTCATTAAAAAACAATTGTTTAATATAGAAAATAAATCAACATAAAATATTAATCAAATAAATTATAAAATTAATTATAAAATATCTTAAAATTGTAATAAACATATCAAACTAAAACATATTAGATTATAAATGACATTTTTAATCCAAAAATTAAATAAAATATAATTATTTAATATCTTAATATCACGAGTCAACTTTGTGACCCCTTATCGATACTAGATTATAGCTTGCTTTAACATGTTTTCGATAGCACTTTGATTGATGACAGTTGATTTTGGTTTTGATTTTAGATGGTTTTGATGTAGGTACTTTGGATAGCCAATGTGATATGTTAGGGTATAGTTGATGCTCGCATTGGATTCAATATACCTTGATATGCATACTACCTATACCAAATTCATTTTATCATGTTTTATATATATGTTGCTCTACCTTAGTACATTATTATATGATGTTATTTTAGCATGTCTTATTGATGCAGATTGACATTGGTCATTTTTATAGATGTTAATTATGCTTCATAGGGCGTGCATGGGTTCATATTTATCAGGGCTAACTCTTTCCCTTCTCAATGATAATTGATTATACTTGATTTATCATTTCATGTCTAATGACTCATGTTGAGTTAATCTTATTATATTGACAACATTTAGATATTGTTGATGTCTTATTTGGTAGGTGCAAGCACCATTCCATAAGCTAGGCTTAGTTTTGGGTTTGGATATCTCAAGAATATCACATGCAATTGAGTAGTAAAAATGTCACTCTAACATGTATAGTGTGTACTATATAAGACTGAGCCACCATCATTATATGTTTTTATGTTATTGCTTTTTGTCATTATTAGTCTCACCCTATTTTGAGCATGTGTGTTCTATTCTAATTTCTTGTTTGGGATTATCGAGTTTTGGCATAGTCATTCCTTGTGCCTGTCATTGTGTGCTTGAGGTTGTTTTTGCACTTCAGTTATCCTACTTGAGTGTCGGGAACACATGATGATCAAGCCATAAGGAAGTGGTTTATATTATTCACCTATTATACTATGTTATGTATGTTGATCTTTTTTCTTAGTGACATTATTGTTTTGTGGCTTATCTTTTATCCTGTTTAGGGTTGGGTTCATCTAAGACTCATGTGGGTCTCTCAACCTTGTAAAATCATCCTTAACAACCTTCTTTATGGATGATTTATGCCTCAATGTTATTTATTTTAACGATTTGTATTACTATTGTGATTTGGTCATCATCATCATCACCATCATTATCATCATCATCATCATCATCATCATCATCATCATCATCATCATCATCATCATCATCATCATCATCATCATCATCATCATCATCATCATAATCATCATCATCATCATCATCATCATCATCATCATCATCATCATCATCATCATCATCATCGTCACCTTCTTAAGGATTTTCGTTAATTTTATTATTTAATTACCTTTTCATTATTATTACTTTTAACGAGTTTATGAATTTTGGTTAACTTATATTATTTTACAATTTAAGTTGATTTGTGTATTACGTTCTATTATTATTATTATTATTATTATTATTATTATTATTATTATTATTATTAGACCCTATCAGTTTTGGTTATTTGTTTTAATTAACAATTTTGTATCTTTTATTATTGAATAATATTTATTCAATTACTATATGGTTTTTTACCAATTACTTATATTAATATTTTATTCATATATATAATATTATATATATATATATATATATATATATATATATATATATATATATATATATAATTTTATTTTTTTTGAATGGCTTGGGACATATGGCAAGGGCATTGGCTAGGATTGAGACTCTACCCTGGCTAGGCATGTGAAAAACAAAGAGGAAGGAGGGTAGCGTATGGAAGGAGGAAAGTATGACATGTAAGGCTTAGGAAAGGGAGAACTGTCAATTAATGAATGAAAGAGGAGGATGGTGAAGAGTGGTGTATAGAAAAAAATGGCATTAAGAGATAAGAAGGGGGTAGAAAATTTCTGTCATGGCTTCAAAATGGATAGGGTCATCTTGTTTCGGTAATTTATTTTATTTTGACTCATTTTTGTTATGGTTGGGTGTCGACCAGTTAAGGGAGAGAAGGGGTGTGTGGCATGAGATGGTTGGGGGAATGTAGGTAGGGAAATAAAAGGAGAAGCATGGAAGGAGATAAGAGGGAGGAATGCATAGGATCTAGAGCATGGTGCTGATAGGGGAGAACTGGCATAATGGCAATGAGAAAAAAGAAGGGATGCAAAGAGGATGGAGAAACCCTTATATGAGTAGATCACCCTAATGAATGTATTATGGCCTTGAGTATAAACCTAATTATAGTATCATACCACCATTTTTTGAGTAGTAAGTTATCATTGACCATAGCTTAATTATCTTATGGAATGAAAATGTTTAAGGTTAAGACTAATACACAACTCACCATTACCCATATTGACACAAAACCTATAATAAGGAAATTAATTATGGTTATTGTCTTCTAAAATGTTATTCTGGTTAAACCAACCTAGTGAACACATCATTATTCATAAGACTATGAATTATATTTAATGTGTATATACTATGCTTGCTCTATTAAACCTAAGATGCATTTCATTGGTTTTTTATAGCTGAGGCTGATTATATCTTTCACTTTAAATTCCTGTTTGATTTAAAAACCAATTTAGGGATTAGATAAAATCCCAAGGCAAATGGTTTCTAGATGAGATATATATACATATGCTCGATTCTTAAACAAATTTATACGTATACACTTCATGAATTAAAAAAGTATTAGGGGATTCATCAAATTCCATAAGACTATGTTATATGTTGGTATATGTGTCCTTCTGGAATTCCCATTTTTTCTAGTTGTATGTAAATAGAAAATAACTCATCTTAGATACTTAGATATGTTAGAATGAGGAGGAATCTAGATTTAATTAATGTTGTTAAATATTAGATTTTGTCATATTATGTGTGTGTGTGTTTACGTATGTGCGATGTTGTTTATAGTTGAATAAACATATGTGAAACTTTGCCTATTCCCTCCTTATCAAACCAAATAATCATGCTACCTCTTTCATACTCTTGTGGTTAGAGTGGGGTTTTCCTCCACTGGTTGGCTTAAAAATTACAGCCTAGGATTGTTTATTAGGTTATTCTTTTTTAGTTTAATGAGATAACTTTTCCTTGACTTTTTGAATCTATCGTATTATGTGAAAGATTTAATGTTTCCCATACCTGGCTATGTTAAATTCAAATCAATTTAAATTCTTTCAATAAATTCCATGCCTTCTTATCTCTTAACTCAATTGAGTTTTTGTGGCTATTAGGAGTTATTTCAATTGAGTTGTTTGGGTAAGCCGCAAGCACTGATTGTTACATTTTCATGTTTTCTACATTGCTCCCTTATCTTTGTTAATGTGTTTATAAATATTTATTGATGACTCAATATTATGTGTATATCTCTTACCTCATATGAGTACCTAATTTTTAAAACCCTCCAACAAGATAATGGTTTTGGTGGTAAGGTCCACTGATGGTTGGGATCACAGGGATGGTTTTGAGGGGTATCCTCCTTGCAGTGTTCATTCTTCTTGATTGTTGCATCTGGATTATATATAAAAGCTTCCTCTTGTTTGTGCCTATTGATAGACAATGTTGGATCGATGGATCATATTTGTTTATTCATTTTATGTGATAGTTTATCTTATTACATTATATAGTTTTGTAATATTGTTAAGTTGAGATATGGACATTTGTGGATATGTTGTAGACACTGGAACTCATCTTGATGATAGTTATATGGATTTTATATATTTAATGAGATCTAAATATTCCTTGGTGATCATTTATATTAGGCTATACCTTCCATATGAGTAGCAACGTATTTAACATGCATTATGTGATATTAATTCTTATATTTCTCTATGTTTATGACTTAGTGATATGCTAGTGGATTTTAAGTAGGAATGAAATTGTAATAATGTTTTCAATGGAACAACTAAACTCTAGTGTCTTTAACCTTGTATTATATGATAAATAAGATGGTGTTGTCTTATGGTATGCTGAAACATATAGATGTTTTACATTTCCTTAGTGGAGTTGTGCTTATGTAGTTAAATTTCATGATAGATATTATATGATGTCATTTTCATGACATTGAATTCCTAATTAACATATGGACTTATCTCTTGGTTATGATGGTAGCATAACAATAGATAACTATGTTAAGAGGTATTAAATTATTTTTCAACATATTGGTAATGGTTTGGAATTGGGATTAAACCAGTACTTATAGACAAGAATATAACCCAGTTGTATGAAGGCATATCCCTTGATGTTATTTTATTATGACATTTGATGAGTTTATGGTTGCATGGATTATAGCCTTCGTTGAAATAAATAGCTATACTTGATTTATGCAATTATTTTTTTCATGGTGACATAAGGCATTCCTTTTTGGTAGCATGTTACTAAACGCATGGTCTTATCAGGTTATAATCTTGCTGAAAATGAGATGTTACAAATAGTTATGCAAATAGTTCTTGTCGATTTAAGCAATATGTTTTATTATTATATTATAACAATGAATTTTAGAGGTCATATTATCATTTAAAAGAGATTACTTCTATTGATTAGGTAATGAAGTAAGGTAGATTAATTTTCTTCATATGTGGACCCACATTATGGATTATGAGTTATACCATTAATGGTGTCATAGAGATTTGGATATATAACATGTTTTCTAAAAGTCTAGTAATTTAGACATTTATAATGGACCACTTTATTAATAAATTTTGGTTATCTTGTCATTAATGTTTTTATGAGAATTGATGGTAATTAGTTTGTAGATGTGTGTGCTTAAATGTATTAGTGTACGTTATCAATCATCTATTTGGTATACCGTGTGTTGTGATTACTAGGATGTGAATAATCCTTATGTTTCATAAATAATTTTAGAATGAGGACAAGTATTAATAGGTTATATAAACCTTTAAGTTAACACTTAATGATATTAGTAAACAATCTATCTAGGTAATGATTCATGAATTCATACTTTTCCTTAACAAACACATAAATCATTGCCTGATACTAATTAAATAATGAACTTGTGTGGTCTTACATATGTTATTTGAATGGAATAAATACCTATGTTTATTCATTAACATGAGAGCATAAATCAAGGACAATTAAGAAATATTTAGGTGTGAGAACCCTATGGTTCGCTCATAAGATGGTGATATTGTAGCATGATAAGTGACCTTGTAGCATGTGTAGTAATTGATTTTCAAATGCCACTTGTATGCTTAGGTATTAGGATGTTCACATGTATGATGTCATCCAACCTAAGCTCAGTTCATGGCACCTCATTTAGTTAATGAATATAATTCTTTCTTCCTTGAGTTTCATCCCATTTATGTGGCTATCATCTGTTAATGGAACAAAGGTGTAATGTTTTCCTAAAGGAGCTTTGATCATGATATGGTGATCTATGGGGGTAGGACATGGAGTAGTCTTCCTTGGGTGTTTCCATCAAAGGGTCTTGGATTAGATGTTTAGCAATGGATTAGAGATCTTCACTCACCAATCTCATGATATGATAAGATTTATCTAATCTTCACTCACCGATCTCATGATAGATAAGACTTATCTAATCAAGTTAGCAAGTTAGACCCTTATATTCAATCATTGGTCTATGAATTAGTAATGTACTTCTATCATATCCTATTCACTTATCTAGTAATTGGATAACCAGACATTCTTCGATGTGGTCATGATTATAGCCTTATCCATTTGAGACTCCGAGGTGTTGGTTGTGGGTACTAGTACTACTTGTATAGTTTTCAATGAGATGTATTGCACTACATTTATTTTATGAAGTGGCACCTTTTAATGTTTCATTGTGTATTTTGATAGATAACTTAATTTTTTTAGGTTGTTTCATCTGGTATTAGAGGTTGTGCTCAATTTTTTTTTTGAGTTGGACACATTGCACTAATTTTTGGCATGTGCTTCAAAGACTAGTTGAGTTTTTATGTAGTTGTTCATACCCTTGCAAGGCATTGTGTTTATGTAATATACTTGGGTGGGTATGGATACACATAGTATACATGTACATGACCTTATGGAGGCTTATTTGTCTAAAGTGTGTGCATGCCTTATGGGGGATGAATGCCACCTATATGCCTATGTTGTCTTGATAATACTTAAAGGAAACCTTGTATGATAGGATGAATAATAAACCTTGGCTAGAGTTATATGCCTTGTGTACACTCATATATGTCTTAATTACTTAGTGAGCCTATGTCATGAACCCTAAGAAGTAACTTAGTACCTTAGATGACTTAAATAGTACTTTAATTAGTGATTTGATTATGCAAGCATGAAGTATTATAAATTCTTATATTATGGAATATGTGGGTGTGCACATGCAAAAATTGATAAATTTCTGCATGTAATGTTGTGATGCTTACATGTGGCTTTGTTTGGGTCAACCCTTCCCTCATCAATTATGTTTAGAGAAAGAATCACTAGTAAATCATTGACTTGAATCACTAATAAGTCATTGATTCACTGTCGAATTGAGTAAATTATGTTTGATATCTATTGTTGACTTGTATGAGAGAGTCATCAATAGATGCTTAGAACATCTTGACCTAGGAAAGACCAAGGATTGAGCTCAAATATAGAGAGCTACATAGGGTAAGGGTGTCAAATTTACTTCGTGAAACTAGTATTAAGATCTTGATATTATTTATGTACTCAGTCTCTTTGAGTTAAATAGAGGAGTATGTGGCTTTGTAACTCCAAGGGGTTGAAAATAAATAAGTGTGTAGGGATGTTCATTTCTTGTTAGACATTTATGATGATGCTATATTCATATATGTGTTTATATTGGTGATGGTTATTTGATCATGGATATGTTGATTTTCATGATGACCATGGATATGCTATATCCATGGGGATGTTTATTTGATTCTAGTTGAGTTATGCATCTAAGAGGATGCTTAATTGAAAGCCTAGTTATGTTTTGATACTCATGGATGTCTATTGTGATATAGATATGCCCACATCTTTGAGGATGTTTATTATGAGTTCGGTTAAGATTGTTGATTGTGAGAAATTGTAACTCCCCCGGTAGTGTTTTAGCATTCACCCATACCTTGGCTAAGTCCACCCTTTCTCAAAAGTGAGGTTGCATCAATGCAAGCATTAATATTTAACCTTTGACTTGTTAGATTAAGTCAACTAGAGGAGTACGTAATGTAAGATTTTTTATGGAATAATGAGATAATCCCTCAATGGTAATTAATAGCTTGCATGAGTAAGCTATCCAATGATGCTGAGGTACAATATCTTGGGAGGTCCAAGGTTGCAGCTTGAGCTTGGAGGGTATAGTAGGTGTGTGTGACTAACTTGTTTGGGCAAGTTAGAGAGTTTTAGGGATCTCTTATTATTATTATTATTATTATTATTATTATTATTATTATTATTATTATTATTATTATTTGGCCTGAGCCATCTATCCATGGTGTATAAACATTGTTGGTAAATGTTTTAAAACTCATGGAGATAGACTTTAGGCTTGTTGGAATACAAACTTCCTAGAAAGAAGGTGATGGAGATTTAAGGTCTCTAAAACTGATTATGTGTATTATATGATATACATTAGTGTCATGTGAATGACATCTAGACATTAGGTTGTCTAATGGGAGTCATGGACCCTTGTGGTTCACCATCACATGTGTTGATTGTCATGATGCGAAAGTACCTTGTCATAGTTGTTGAACACCTAAGTCATGTATGTGTTGTCTCTTTCATGTGATTCCTCATTGTATAAAAAACTATTATGTGTTGTATAATTAATACTTTTTATTTATCTTGTTAAATCTTATAAAATTGTGCCTTTATTATACTTGTGCATATGATTGAACTTGTGGACTTTAACATGCTTGTTTTGATACCAACCTTCTTGTATAAAATTTTACATTTCATTGAATATGTCAAATCATGTAAATTTGTGTATTTTAAACCCTATGTGTATGTAGTTAACCTTGTGGTTTTTCTTTTTATCTTCTTGACATCAACATTGTTGTATGATAATTTTTCATTCATGATCATATGTTGTAAAAAATTGAATGTGTGAATAATGTCAAAGTTACTTGTGTAAAGTAATATTTCCCCCTTTTAAAATAAATCATGTGAACTTTACTTTGATCTATTTATTTTAAAAATTGTTTCATGTATATTTTATGTGCATATATTAGAATAAATATGATTTGTGTTGTTAACATAATTGGTATGTGGTAATATGGTCATACACCACTCATGTGATGTGTTTTTCAACTTGAAACCTACTTTTATTAGATTGAATTTGCCAATGTTTGATGTCTTACTATGTTGTGTAATCTTGTATTCACTACTTTAACATTGAGTATTGGTACATGTATGAGGTGGAGGGTAGAGAAGCACTACATCCATTATGATTTTGAACAGGTATGGGTCAAGAAGTGGAGTCTCTCATAGACTAAAATTTCACTTTTTCTCTTTGAATGAGTAGCCACTTGGTTCATTAAGAGTGTGCATCACATGTGCCACAAGTTGGCTGTAGAATATTAGTGCATAATGTTCACTTTATGGATTTATAATTATTTTAGTCACCTCTTGAAGGTTGTGGGAAAAGCAACCATTGTGAATTTTTACTCTTTTACCCTTGTGAAACACTAATTGGTCATGTGAAACACTAATTGTGAATTTATAAGGTGGTACTTACTGAAATGAATGCATGTGTTGACCTATAGGTGCAACAATGTTTTTGTTAAGGTATTGTTAGTATACTTGTTGAAAATATTTTGGGATGAATATTTCTATTTTATTTTAGAAACATTACTGAAATGTATGTTGATTCTATACTCTAATTGAGTGGTACTATGATTTGATTATGTGGTGTTTAAAATCCTAAGTACCCACTTGATTCTTGGATAGAGTGATGAAACTTGAGTGATGCCCTCAGGTGGCTATTTTTGGATGGTGGTATTGCTACCCTTGGATCATCGTACGAGCTCATGTTTGTGTTGGAGAACATTTTGTAAGCCTTTATTTTGCATGTGATGCTTGATTTGGATTATCTATGGTTCAACGTGGTTGGTGTGGTATGCTACACTAACCCTTAAATGGTTGATGATGTAATGAAGTAACCATAATAGTATGGTTTACTACCCTTTTGATATGACATTCTGTGATGAATTCTCTTAGAATTATAAATGTGGCATAATGTTTTAGTAGATGATTTTCACTCTTGATTTATATTATGGTTGCAATCTAGTGGGATTAAATGATTATATGATTGTTGACCTCATATTATAGGTCTATATGTGTTGACACAAGTGACATTGACTTAGTCAAGTTACATATTCAAATTGATAATCTGGTTTAGACATCATTTTTATTTTTTAGTTCTTTAGTTTTATGTTCTTATTTGAGAGTGTTGTTAGTACCCTTTTTGGGAAGCTTATTAAGGTAAGTATGAGCTATTGTGTTTTGGGACACTATGTGTTCATAATGCTTTGTGACCACCTTCATAAATGGTTAGGATGATTACAACAACAGTGCTACCTAGGAATTAGTAGTTGTTACCTTGGAAATTTGCTAACTAATGTAAGAATTTTAGGTTTGGTGTACCTATTGTAGCTTATTTTAGTGGATTTTGATAATTTTGATGGCCTTTTTTAGGTGTGAGGTTGAAAAACTTTCCACCAAGTTGTGAGATTTGGTTGAATTTTTTGCTAAACTTGTTTAGGTCTTGTTTTCCCTTTCAATGTCATAAAGGACATGTGAAGATGAGAAGGAGGCTATTACATGGCCTAATAAATTAGACAATGTGACTATCTTGATGAAATCAATTATTAATGGCATCAAGATATGGGCGAGACATTGCCACCCCACATCAGGTGGAGAGATTGTGAAATAATGTTAATTTTTTAGTTAGATATTTTTTGAGAACTTTGTGCTTGACTATTGATGGTCATTAGGGTAGTTTCCCTTTGAGGAGGGGAGGATGTTAGGAACCAAATTTGTGACCCGTTATGGATATTGGACTATAACCTACTTTAGCATATGTTTTTGATAGCACTTTGACTGATTAGTGATGTTGGTTTTACTTTCAGATGGTTGTGATGTAGGTACCCTAGATAGTCAATGTGATATGTTAGACCATAGTTGTTGATCACATTGGATCTAGTATATCCTGATACGCATATTACCTACACTAAATTCATTTTATCTTATTTTATTTATATGTTGCTTTAGCTTATTACATTATTATATAATTTTATTTTAGCATATCTCATTGATGCAGAGTGACATTGATCACTTTTACAACTATTGATTGTGTTTCAAAAAACATGTGAGGGGTCATGGTTATTAAGACTAACTCTTGCTCTTCTCAGCTATAGTTGATTATACTTGATTTATCATTTCATGTCTAATGATTCATGTTGAGTTATTATTATCCTATTGATAGAGTTTAGATATTACTGATATTTTATTTAGTGGATGCAGGCATCATACTACAAGCTAAGCTCAGCATTGGGTTTGGTCATCTTGAGTATATCATGGGTGATTGAGCAATCATAATATTACTTTGACAAGTATAGAGTATATTATGTAATATTGAGCCACCATCATTATATACCTTTGTGTTATTACTTTTCATCATTATTAGTCTCACCTTATTTTGTGCATGTGTGTTCTATTTTAGTTTCTTGTTTGAGAATATTGAGTTTTGGCATAGTTATTGCTTGTGCCTATCCTTGTGCGCTTGAGGTTATTTTCAAACTTTGTCTATCCTTCCTAATTGTCATGAAAACATGATGATTAATCCTTAAGGAAGTGGATTATCTTATTAGCCTATTATGCTTGGTTCTATGTGTTGATTCTTTTTCCTGATGACATTATTTTGTGGCTTTTCTTTTACCTTGGTTGGGGTTGGGTTCATCTAAGAATCATGTGGGTCTCTCAACCTTGCCAAAGCATCCTTAACAACCTCCTTCATGGATGATTGACCGCTGGGAACCTGATTAACTCATGAGGTCAACATTTATTATTTAATATTGATTTTCATAGCGAGTTCAGTTTCATGATTTCCAATGATCGATTTATGCCCCATTATTATTTATTTTAATGATTTGTATTATTATTATGATTTGGAAATTTTTTCTCGTGTTTTTTATTATTATACTTTCTTAAGGTTGTTTTTAATTTTATTATTTAGGACCTTTTTGTTATTGTCACTTTTAATGGGTTTATGGATTTTGGTTAGTTTATATTATTTTATAATTTAATCAATTTGTGTATCACGGTCTTTTTCATAGATTTTTAATATTATAATTTTATTTATTAATGATTTTATAGTTATTATTATTTAATGGCTCTATCAATTTTGGTTATTTATTTTAATTAACATTTTTTATCTTTTATTATTTAATAATTGTTATTTAATTATTGATATATATAATTTTGTTTCAAATGGCTTGGGGCATATGCCAAGGTCATTGAATGGGCTTGAGATGCCAACCTGGATGGGTGTGCAAAAAAAAAGAGGAAGGTTGGTAGTGTATGGCGGGAGGATAGTATGGCATGTATGTCCTAGGTAGGGGAGAAGTGTCTATTAAGGAATGCCAGGGGAGGATGGCGTATGTAAAAAAGTGGTGTTGGGAGAAAACAAGGAGGCAAAGAATTTATTTCATGGTTGGAAAATTGACAGGGACATCTTACTTTGGGATATTATTATTATTATTCTTCATTTTTGTTATGGATAGGCGTCGAAAAGTTAAGGGAGAGAAGGGGTATGTGGCTTGAGATGGCTGGGAGAATGTAAGATGGGAAAGAAAAGGAGAAGTGTGGAAGGAAGTAAGAGGGAGGAATGTGTAAGAGGCATAGCATGGAGTTTACAATGAAGAACCAATGTAATGTTAAAAGGAAGAAAAGAAGGGATGTAGGGAGGATGGATAAACCCTTATATGATTCGATTATCCTATTGAATGTATTACTACCTTGAGTATAAACTTGATTACACTATCATGCCACCATTTTTTGACTGTGAAGTTATCATTGACCACAACTTAATTTTCTTGTCGAAAGAAAATATTTGAGGTTAAGACTAATGCACAACTCACCATTATCCCTATTGACACAAAACATGTAGTAAGGGAATTAATTATGGTTATTGTCTTCTCAAACATTATTCTGGTTAAACAATCATGATAGACACATCATTATTCATAAGACTATGCATTTTATTTAATGTGTATATAACATGGTTGCTCCATTAAACCTAAGCTGTATTTCATTACTTTTTATAGTTGAGGCCTATTATATCTTTCATTATAAATTCTTATTTGATTTAAAGATTGATTTGGGGATTAGAGAAAAACCTGAGGCACATGGTTGGCGGATGATATATATATATATACACACACACACATGTATGTATCTGTGTGTGTGTCTGATTCTTAAAAATATTTATCATATACACTTCATGAATTAAACAACTATCAAGGGATTCATCAAATTGCATAAGGTTATGTTAAATGTTAGGATACGTGTCCTTTTAGAATTCCCCTTTTTGCCAGTTATATGTGAATAGCAAATAACTCATTCTAGATACTTGGATATGTTAAAATGAGGAGGAATACAAGTTTATTTAATGTTGTTAAATATTAGAGTTTGTTAGTGTGTGTGTGTATCTATCTACACACACACACATGCACACTATCAAACTCTAATATTTAAATATGCATGATGTCGGTCATAATGTAATAAACATATATAAAACTTTATTTGTTCCTTCCTTGTCAAGCTGAAAAATCATGTTACCTCTATTATATACTTTTGGTTAGAGCGAGGTTTTCTCAACTGATTGGGTTAAAAATTCTAGCCTAGGACTATTTATTGGGTTATTCCTTTTGGTTTAATTAGGTTACTTTTCCCTAACTATTTGGATCTATCATTTTATGTGAAGGATTTAATGTTACCCATACCTGGCTATGGTAAATGCAAGTCAATTTAAATTTTGTCAACAAATGTCATACCTTTCTATATCTTGATTCAATTGAGTTTATGTAGCTATTAGGAGTTGGTTCCATTGAGTTAATTACTTTACACTCGAGTAAGCTTCTAGCGCTAAGTGTTAAAATTTCATATTTTCTATATTGCTCCCTTATCGTTGTTGATATTGTTATAAGTCTTTACTTATGTCTCATTATTATGTGTATATCTCTTACCTCATCCGATTATCTAGTTACCGAAACTCTCCACCAAGCTAATGGTTGGGGTTGTAAGGGCCACTGATGGTTGGGATTATAGGGTTGGTTTTGAGGGGTGTCCTCTTTGTAGGGTTCATCCTTCTTCATTATTGTACTTGAATTGCATATAGAATCTTCCTCTTGTTCATGCCTATTGATAGACAATATTAAATCGATGGATCATAGTTGTTTACTCATTTTATGTGATAGTTCATCTTATTATATTATGTAATTTTCTAATATTATTAAGTTAAAATTTGGACATTAGTAGATATGTTATAGACACTAAAAGTGATCTTGATGATAATTATGTGGATTTTATATATTTAACTAGGTATAATTATTCTTTGGTGATCATTTATATTAGGATCTACCTTCTATATGAATAGCAATGTATTTAGGATGCGTTACATGATATTGACTCTTACATGTTGATGTATGTTTATGACTTATTGATATGTCAATGGCTTTTAATTAGGCATGAAATTGAAATAAGGTTATCATTGTAACAACTAAACTTTAGTGTCTTCAACCTTGAAATATATGACAAATAAGATGGTGTTGTCTTATGGTATGCTAAAACATACATACATTTTGCATTTACTGAGTGGAGTTGTGCTTATGTATTTAAATTTCATGATAGATATTATGTAAAGACATTTTCATGGCATGAAATGCCTAATTAACATACAAACTTATCTATTGGTTATTATGGTATAATAATTATAGATGACTATATTGGGAGGTATTATTATTTTAGAACATATTAGTAATGGGTTGGAATTGGGATCAATCCAGTAATCATAGATAATAATACAACCTATCAACTGATTAAAGGCATATCCTTTGATGTTATTTTATTATGACATTTTATGTGTTTATGGTTGCATGGCTTACATCCTTAGCTGAAATAAATAGTTGTACTTGATTTATGCAATCAATTTTGTCATGGTGTTATAAGGCATTCCTTGTTGGTTATGTGTTACTAAACACATGGTATTATAATGTTATAATATCGCTAAAAATGAGACGTTGCAAATAGTTATGAAAATATTTCTTGTCGATTGAAGCAATATGTTTCATTAATATATTATAGCAATGAACGTTTAGAGGTCATATTATTATTTAAGAGAGCTTACTTCTATTTCTTAAGCAATGAATTAAGCTGGGTTAATGTTCTTCACATGTGGACCCACATTATAGATTATGGGTTATATTGTTGATGGTGTTATAGAGATTTGGATATATGACATGTATTCTAAAAGTGTAGTAATTTAGATGTTTATATTGAAACTCTTTATTAATAGATGTTGGTTATATTTTTATTAATGTTTTAAAGAGAATTGATAGTCATTGGTTTAGCAAATGTACGTGCTTAAATGTATACGTGTACCTTACCGATTAACTCTTTGGTAAACCTTGTGTTGTGAATATTAGGATGTGAATAACCCTTATTTTTGGTGAATAATTCTAGATTGAAGATGAGGAATAATAGGTTATGGAAAATTTTAATTTAACTCTTGGTCATATGATAAAACAATCTATCTTAGCAATGATTCATGAATTCATACTTTTCCTTAATGAACACATTACTCATTACCTAAGACTAATTAAATAATGAACTTGCGTGGTCTTACGCATACTATTTGAATGACGCAAATACCTATGTTTATTCAATAACATAGGAGGATAAATAAAGAATAGTTAATCAACATTTAGGGATGGTGATCCTATATCATGATAAGTGACCCTTTAGCATGTGGAGTTATTGATTTTTCAATGCCACTTATATGCTTAGGTATTAGGATGTTCACATGTGTGATGTCATCCACCCCGAGATCAATTCATGGTGCCTCATTTAGTTAATTAGTACAAGTTATTATGAATTTCATAATTATATCATATTTATTAGTCATATCCTTATACAATTATCTTTTTGTTTAGTAAACGATGATAAATTAATTCATACAACAACAGCTCAGTCATTGCATGAACACACCTGGTAAGGGACAAACAAATCAATGCAGTCATAGGCACTTAATGATGACATATTGTAACACAATTGAAATATATCAGATCTACATAGATTTACGTTGTTAATCACAGATTCATATCATTAAAATTACCTTTGTGTACTACATGGGTGCCCTGCTTGGAATGGATTTAAGATATCCATCAGTAATCTAAGCCTTGTTTAAGAAGTCAAACTTTCAAGTAATCTTTCAACAAAGCTCTAAATCTATAAGAAAAGAAGTCTAGTTGGAGGTGTAAAAGGGGCAGCTCTCTATCCATGTTTTATAGTCTCCATAATTTTTGTCAAATGTTCCCTTCAATTGCCCTCCTAAGAGCTCTGCAGGGTCGTATTCTATTTATACATCCACCATTCTTATCTTCTTGTCCACCTATAATCAATAATCAAAGATCTGTCCATAAATGATAACACGAAAAGAGGTCACAAACCCAAATTTAGAACACTTAAAAATTTTCATTTTAAATTTTAAAAGCAAGCAAAAAAATGCTAAAAGTAAATAAAATAAAAAACAAAAACATTGTATATAGATGAAAAGGAAAACATAAGTTGTTCAAATTCATCACAAATTATTCAGCACTCAAAAATATTAGATTCCAAGTATAATCGCAGACTCGATCTCAACACTGATAGTTTACAGCATAAACCTAAATTAAAATTATACAACCATTGGTACAGCCTCTTGAAAAAAAAACTAGGCAATCAAAATCGTAATTTAATGAAGCATACAAATCTAAATCTATTAACAGACCCTTACAAGCCCTAAAAATCCAATGTCTTCATACACCAAAAGGTATTAAAAAACTGTACCAAAAAAATCACAAACCCTAAAAATCCAATGCCTTCATGCACCAAAAGATATTTAAAAACTGTACTTGAAAAAAAATCCAAAAAAACACCTACCTTCAAAATCGATTGGAATTCATCAGCATAAAGAACAAACTAAAAACCTAGACAATAGAAACCATTTAACTCAAGTGTTACCAACAAAAAAATAGATACAAAAATAATGCCTCATAAACCTAAATAACTAACAATAAATTGCATACTTGTAAATAGCAATTTTGAGAAACAACCATTGGATGAGATCCCCGCTCTCTTCAACACGTATACCGGTAGTCACACATCAACACATCGTCACTTACATAGCTATTTTCAACCAAGGGAAGGCAGAATGACAAGAACGGCATTAAAATATTTTGAGATGAACAATAACAATGCCTAATTGGAACTTACCTAACTTGTACCATGTTACATCCATCAAAGCAGATGTAGCCTCCATTTTTCCTCCGCTGATATGCTTAAGTTGGGAGAAGATATTGATGGTGGCCATATAGAAAACAATAAAACAAATGAAAATAAAACAAATAATTAAAACCAGACATATACCAAAAACTAACAGCACTACATGATAGAACAGAACACGGCCTGCACAATAGACTACACAACACACAAATTAAGGATCTCAACAATATGCTTTCCAAAAATCATTCACACTGAACCTTCCTTCATACTTATGTTGGAGACTGGAGTTAATTTCTCCACTCCTCATGCATTCAGTAGTTAACTATTAGTTAGTTAACAAATAGTTAGTTAAACTATTAGAGTTGCAGTTTGCATGTAAAGACTAAAATTAGTCTTTGGTTTGTTTTTTCTAATTATTGTTTGTTTACAAATCTATTTAATAGACCCATGGGGAAATATTTTAATTGGAACAAGATCAAGAAGATCAAAAGATCAAGAAGATTATAAAAAATCTTGTTCCCTGATTGTTGTGGCAATCTAAATGTGTTTTTATCTGAGTGTGTTCTATCTGTGTGTTTTCATGTGTTAATATTTTCTAACAATTTGTATCAGAGCTTTAAGGATATGATCTTGTGAAGATTAAAGAGAACCATTGAGGGACGTGGAAAGAACCCAGTAGAGCCCTGGGAGGAAACCTAAGCAGTTAAGCATCAGGTGAAAGAAATGTAAGCAAGCAGGAAGCTTGCAGTGTTGGACATACACATTCCATTGATAGCATTTCGACAGGCTACTCCTCAGTCTTAAACACTGAGTGAATGCTCATTGAGCAATTATATTTGTTTTGTATGAAGATGTTTAGTAATGCTGTAACATTGCATTTGTTTATGCTAGCAATTGGAAATATAAGGCGATGTATTTCGCAAGGTGGTGTATTCCACATATAAGGTGATGTATTTCACAAGGTGGTGTATTCTGCATGAGAGGCAGTATATTATATAAAATAAAAGTATCTTAGCTGAAGCTGGTAGATAGAATGAGTGAAGAGATGTATGCCATCAATGGCAGCCACTAGCAAAGCAACTGTGGCAAGAATGGTAAATAATTTAGGCATTGTAAATGCTGAAATAGTTTATGGTAGAAATTAAGGGGGAGTGTTAGAGACTGGAGTTAAGTGTCGGGTGAAAGAAATGTAAGCAAGCGGGAAGCTTGCAGTGTTGGACATAAACATGTCCGTTGATAGCCTTTTGATAGGCTACTCAGTCTTAAATGCTGAGTGAACACTCATTGAGCAATTGTATTTCTTTTGTATGAAGATGTTTAGTAATGCTGTAGCATTGCATCTGTTTATGCTAGCAATTGGAAATATAAGGTGATGTATTTCACAAGGTGGTGTATTCCACATATAAGGTGATGTATTTCGCATGAGAGGTAGTGTATTTTGCAAAAGAAAAGCATCCTAGCTGAAGCTGGTAGACAGAATGAGTGAAAAGATGTATGCCATCAATGGCACCCACTAGCAAAGCAGCTGTGGCAAGAATGGTAAATAGTTTAGGCATTGTAAATGCTGAAATAGTTTGTGGTAGAAATTAAGGGGGAGTGTTGGAGACTGGAGTTAATTTCTCCACTCCTCATCCATGTAACAATTAACTATCAATTAGTTAACAAATAGTTAGTTGAATTGTTAGAGTTGCAGTTTGCATGTAAAGACTAAAATTAGTCTTTGGTTTGTTTTTTCTAATTATTGTTTGTTTACAAATCTATTTAATAGACCCATGGGGCAATATTGTAATTGGAACAAGATCAAGAAGATTAGAAGATCAAGAAGATTATCAAAAATCTTGTTCCCTGATTGCTGTAGCAATCTGAATGTGTTTTTATTTGAGTGTGTTCTATCTATGTGTTTTCATGTGTTAATATTTTCTAACAATTTGTATCAGAGCTTTAAGGATATGATCCTGTGAAGATTAAAGAGAACCGTTGAGGGACATGGAAAGAACCCAGTAGAGCCCTGGGAGGAAACCTGAGCAGTTAAGCATCAGGTGAAAGAAATGTAAGCAAGCAGGAAGCTTGCAGTGTTGGACATAAGCATGTCCATTGATAGCATTTCGACAGGCTACTCCTCAGTCTTAAATGCTGAGTGAATGCTCATTGAGCAATTATATTTATTTTGTATGAAGATGTTTAGTAATGTTGTAACATTGCATCTGTTTATGCTAGCAATTGAAAATATAAGGCGATGTATTTTGCAAGGTGGTGTATTCCACATATAAGGTGATGTATTTCATAAGGCGGTGTATTCTGCATGAGAGGCAGTATATTCTATAAAAGAAAAGTATCTTAGCTGAAGTTGGTAGATAGAATGAGTGAAGAGATGTATGCCATCAATGGCAGCCACTAGCAAAGCAACTGTGGCAAGAATGGTAAATAATTTAGGCATTGTAAATGCTGAAATAGTTTATGGTAGAAATTAAGGGGGAGTGTTGGAGACTAGAGTTAAGCGTCGGGTGAAATAAATGTAAGCAAGCGGGAAGCTTGCAGTGTTGGACATAAACATGTCTGTTGACAACCTTTTGATAGGCTACTCAGTCTTAAATGCTGAGTGAACACTCATTGAGCAATTGTATTTCTTTTGTATGAAGATGTTTAGTAATGCTGTAGCATTGCATCTGTTTATGCTAGCAATTGGAAACATAAGGTGATGTATTTTGCAAGGTGGTGTATTCCACATATAAGGTGATGTATTTCGTAAGGTGGTGTATTTCACATGAGAGGCAGTGTATTTTGCAAAAGAAAAGCATCCTAGCTAAAGCTGGTAGACAAAATGAGTGAAAAGATGTATGCCATCAATGGCACCCACTAGCAAAGCAGCTGTGGCAAGAATGGTAAATAGTTTAGGCATTGTAAATGCTGAAATAGTTTGTGGTAGAAATTAAGGGGGTGTGTTGGAGACTAGAGTTAATTTCTCCACTCCTCATGCATGTAGCAATTAACTATCAATTAGTTAACAAATAGTTAGTTAAATTGTTAGAGTTGCAGTTTGCATGTAAAGACTAAAATTAGTCTTTGGTTTGTTTTTTCTAATTATTGTTTGTTTACAAATCTATTTAATAGACCCATGGGGCAATATTGTAATTGGAACAAGATCAAGAAAAAGATCAAGAAGATCAGAAGATCAAGAAGATTATCAAAAATCTTGTTCCCTGATTGCTGTAGCAATCTGAATGTGTTTTTATCTGAGTGTGTTCTATCTGTGTGTTTTCATGTGTTAATATTTTCTAACAACTTATTTAATTTTACCATTGAAGAATCATGGATTCTCATGCTATTTTTTAAATTTCTACCCCAAAATTTGAGCCTCCATCCGCTCCTTTCTTACTTGACATCCGCACCACCACCACCCAACAATTTAATGGTTCTTTGTTTTTTTTAAAATTTTATTCCACATCTTAATTTGAAGCTCCCGATTAGATGGCACACTCTTCAAAATTGATGGCATGGTTTTTAATTTATCTGTTAATCTCCATTGAAATGTGTGTGTGTGTTTTTTTTTTAAATTTAAATATTAGTTTGGTAAAATACTTTATATTTTTAGAAAAATAAGAAAATTTATTTTTATATATTTTTATTGGCTGATAATTAATGATATGATAATTTATTTGGAAAAATTTAAATATTTAATATTAATAAATTGAAGAAAAATAAATATTATATCTATAAAAAAAATATCCATTGTTTTTAATATTTTCTTTGTTTATATAAGTACATCATCTATTGTGCATATCTCAATGACCATTTATCATATTAAAAATGGTTGCATCATTTCACCTACATCCATTAAATACAACATGGTGAGGTCAAAAGCATACATTGTCTAGAGTTAATGAGAACCATGCTTAGACATTGGCATTCATGCATGACATCAACATATAAAAACTTTCATGGATCGAAGAATGGAAAGAGCAAAGGGGTTGTCTATGATGAGCATTGAGCTTGATGAAATAAGTGGTGGTAGATTTTTGTAGAGGCCTAGATCACATCGTCCTTGAGTAAGACAATGACCATATCAAGGAAGCAAGACTCGACTCTTTTTTTTTCAAAGACAAGGGTTTTTTTTTCAAAATATGTCACTATGACACATTTCATTCCTCAATGGATATAAAGTAGAAATGCAGTGGCAGTTTAAGTCTCCTATAAATATGAAATATTCTCTAGTCTTACATTTTAGATCTTCAAGTGTAGCACTAAGGTCGTCAAGCTTCACTATATTAGGGAAAAATAACTATAAACTATAAAACACCTCTAAAATTCATCATTGTAATGTCTAAAATGTTTTCTTGTTGCTTTCAATGAAAAAAAAAGGGAGGGTTTAATAGGTTAGTTTCTCATTACCTCAACTTTCATATGGGTGAGAATCTCTAAAGTGTTTTTTTATTGCTTTGAGTGAAAACTAATAGGGTGGCTTCTTGTTACCTCAGGTTTTATATTGACAAGAACTTCGATCAAGATTTCAAGTAGATCTGAGATACCTCATCCCATTTAAAATCTACCATTGTAACATCTTAAGTATATATTTTTTTAATAAAAATAAAATAGATAATCATTTATACAATATATGCTTTAAATGTTAGAGTTAGTTTTTCAAACTGTTATTGAGATATTATATACACTTTGGGTATCTACTTGTTTATGCACAAAGGGAGGAAGTCAAAACAATTTTCAAGAACCTCCATGATACTATTGAGGTTATTAAATAATTTGGTATATTGGTACTTGACTATGATTGATATGCAATAATATATTCAACCTTTTAATAATCAGGGTATGATTTTGTTTATTTTTTTAATATGCCTTTTACATTTTTATGTCAAAAGGTGGCTTTGTTTTTAACATTTAAATACACTGAGATTTTGTTTACATTTTCATGTACAAAAATGACTTTACCTAATTTTTTTTTAATATAAATATGTTTTCTATATTTATTGTTTGCAATCAAAATTATGTTGATATGTAGTTTTTTTAAAATCTAGAAGTGGTTTGAATTGGTTTTATTTTTGTTAGTTAATAGTGTTTAATATTTCCTTAGAAAAATGATCAAAGGCATCACAAAAGAACATAATTTTCATTTCGGTGATAGGGCCATTTCTTTTAAAGTTTCTCTTATTTATATTTTTTTCTCCTCTCAAATATTGCCTTAACATGATTTGATTTTTTTCAGGGTTTTATCTCTGTAAAAATAAATCATTTGATTATACTTATTTTTCCTTTTACTGATTGGTTTTATTTGATTTAAATTTAAATATCTTTTAACTTATCTTATTGAAATATATTCTGTATGTTCTTAGTATCATTGAATAATTTAGTTTGATTTGAATTTTAGTTGTTTTACTCTCGTACTTAAATGAAAAAAAATATTTTATTTCCTAATACCAAAAATATTGTGCATCCACATTTTTAATTATAGGATATGAAATTTTTAATCTATAAATTTGAGTATTGAACAAAATTTCATACATTCTTTTTTATTTGAAGAGTGTATTACATTTAGATCCATACAACAATGTCTTGTCAACTCATTATTTATTGGAAAATGTATCACAATACTTTTAAAAAAATAAAGAGATACTCAAAAATCATATGTTAATTGACTTAGGTTTTTCTTATTTTCATCTATTTTTGGAATGCATGTTTTTCCCATAAGATGGATGCCCATATTTTCAAAGTTTTGGCACAGTTTGTTTATACATTCTACCTGTGACATGCCAATTATTTAAAAACATGGATCATTTTCAAAATATAAGGATGGACAGTACATTCATTTTTTTGGTTCTATATAAGAACAAATATGATGGTAGAATATAATTTAGTAGTATACGACTATTTTATATAGTTATTATGGCCATGGCTTTCTCTATTATTGCTCTTGTATTCATAAAGAATTAAAAAAGATTCTATTCATACAACTGTCTTACAATAAGTAGGGAAAACATTTGTGGCTCTATTTATGTTACATTTTCCCACAAAAATCTATATTCAAAATGCATTCCCCAAATTTTTATATCAACTACTAAAAACCTTATGAAAATGTTAAATTCATTTTTTGATCACGACCTTTTTTCTAGCTCGCATCTGGTGTTGGAGTACTTTTATTGTATTGAATTAAAAAATTCTTATGAAATCAATGATTTTATTCTTTGCTCCTCAAGTGTCTCTTGACATCTATTCTTGTTTAATATTTTTTTATAAAAATAAATTATTAATATATATACAATTCAAAACAAGGCATGAGTATTTAAATTAATTCAAGACTTTTGACTTGCACAATTAAAAAGGAGTTTGTGGAAAAAATTAAGGAATTCAAATGGAAATTGACTACATTTTGAATACAAATAGTGAAACTTTCATATATATATATATATATATATATATATATATATATATATATATATATATATATATATATATATATATATATATATATATATATAAAATAGCTTATTTTAGCTAGAATTCACAAATTGATAGGGTCTACACTTTTCACGAATCATAAAAATTATACCAAAAACTATAAAATATAAAAAATGTAATCAGTTACCAACTTACTTTATACTGTATGCCTTTAAAAGTTTTCGAATAACTCTATGTACCAATGCTTGCATAATATAACTGCATACAAATACACATAAATATACAAATATCTTAATCTTAATATTTTAGATGGATCTATCACGAGTTAAGGTGCCAATTCTACCATAACATACATAAGGATTACATCTTGAATCCTTTAGATATCTTTTGGTGCATCCATAACACCTTCAGTCTTCTTTTGGTCCATATCATATTCATATTAAGGTAGATTTATGTCAAATTAAAAAGCATATATCCTTAAAATTAATACAGATCCATTTGAACATGCATTTGGTATATGTTCAAAAAGTATCCAAAAGACTTTGAGGTTTATATCCACTTTCTATTATGATTTTATGAATGCTCATACCTTGGTCCAAATCTCTTAGTTTGATATAAGTTGGGAGTGTAGTGGAAAAGGTGAATTGACTATCTTAGTAAGTGATCGTAATTGTTTTATTCTGACAACCTTTGTTTCACAACATAGTAAATCTAAAACCCATGTCTAGAGTAGGATTTCTTGTTGTTGTATTTGATAAAATAGATTTAATGCCTTGTGAGGATGGCCATTTCTTCTATAACTTGTCTAAAAGGTTGGATTAGTCTCTATAACAAGTTTGATGAAAATATCATCATGGGTTGTATGCAAAGAGATTTTGTAAAACCAAATTCAGTTGATGTTTTTGTTATTACACCTTGCATTGAATAGTGCAAAATCATTAATTTATTTTGTTTGGTCAAATGGACTGTTGGGATAGATCAGGCTAAGTCAATAGTGTTATAAAGAAAGTTATTGTTATTCCCATGCACTTAAACTCATTGATATAGTCTTAACATTCCAATATTTGATAAATTGTTATGGAAAACTACTCCTACCACTCTTATCTTTCCAGACATAACATAGTTGGTAAGGGTTTATAGCTTAAGCCAATACTCTCTAGATCTTACATTTGTTCTCAAAATTTGCTTACATTATCTCATCCATGAAGTTGACACAATGCAGTTAGCATTTATGGTAAAATTAGTTCATAGGTATGGTGTATTTTCTCAATGGTATAGATAGTCTCTAAACACAAAAGGTCATTCGGGAAAGGCATCCTCATTGTAGATATAGTAAATGTCTCTAACTATTTTTACTAGCTAGAATGTTTTGGAATACATGCATATGATATAAAATTAATTAGTACATGTTAAAGTGGAGTGTTAACATTTCAATTTGCTTAGATAAAGAAGATTTATTATAAAATTCATGTCAATGAGGGAACTGATCTAGTTTTGCATTCCACACAAACCTACCTTTCACAGATATGTGTTAGCTTTCTGATGCTTTCACATACATTAGTACAATACACAAATATTTAAAGTGTACACATACAACCAAAATGTTCAAGTCTATACCAACACATTCCATGGTTATGTTTCTCATCTACAAGAAAACACAACAAATTAACATAAGGTGTTGAAATACATTAACAAATTCTTGCCTTATATATGACCCAAGATTGAATTTTCTACCTCTAAGACATTAGGGAAAACATTCCACAATGTTATCAAGATAAATTACAAAGCCAAAATAAAGTTAAAAAGTTATATTTAACCAACACCACATTTAAGAGCAAGCCCACGTCATGTACACTAATTTCTCATGCACAAAATAAAGAAACACCAAAGGGTAACAACCTCTATCTCAACAAAAGGCCACATCACCATCATCATCAAGAATAGGTAAGGTAATAAGTGGTACCAATGATACAAAATAAGTTCACACAATTATTCTAAGTTTCACACACAACAATCCTTGATTGTGCAATCTACATCAAGCCTCACACAAGCAAAATACACCAATCTCAATGCTACTTTTATGAGCACTAGAAACTATGTCTTTTGACACTTTAGAGGAATGATAACACCTCTTCCATACTTAGTTTTGGGTCAAGAGTCAACCCCTTCATGTACTCATCAACAATAGGAGCAAAAAGAACATCAAGATGCAAGTTGAAATCCATCTCCTAGGTCTTACAACATAAGACCATAATTATATATATTCTTTGGCATGGCTTCAACAAGGGAAGGTTATTCAAGTTCAACACCAATGCATTCTTGAGCATCAAATCATGCCTATGAAATATAGGATCAAATGTGACATCATGCCACTATATGTGTGTGACAATATACTCATTAATTTGTATGTGTATGATCACGATGATACCTGCAGAGTTAAACCACATTGCTAGTCCATTAGAGACAATAAAAACACTTTCAACATTCTAGAGTCCCTTCGAAAGACCAAAGTCACTTTGATATCTACCAAAGTCACAATCTCATTTCACACATACATAAGTTTTTATTACTCATGATTCATCCAAGGACACGAGTGCAAAAGCAAACATGCATTGGTATCATGTCATGTGGTGTACTTGATATAGTAATAACTTAATAACTTACTACAACAATATATGAAGACATATTTTAAGAACCCAAAGTCCTAACGACACATTGCATGGTAAGGAGCAAAATTGATTTGGTTTATGGATACCCTCTTCAAAATAAACCATTATACTTTAAATCCATTGTGAAGAATGATGAAATCTAGTACCAAATCCAAAAGCTTAATGATCAAGGCAAGATTGGGCCAAGATATTTTTATTGTTGTAGCCCAATAATCCTTGTGCCAAAGATGATGGTTTATGGAACACATACATTAACTATTGCATGATCAACAACATAATGATGAAGAATCAATATCCACCGATATGTAATTAGGACCTTATAAACCAGCTCCAACATGCACAATACTTCACGAAGACCAACATGAAGTCAAGTTACCATCATGTTCCAATCCACCTAGAATATGTTTGAAAGATGTTCATAACATAGTAATAATTGTACAAATGGTTGGTTATGCCCTTACATTTGACTAATATACCAATAATATTCATGTGCTTGGTGAATGACATACCTAGGCACTTCACCAACTCTTTCACCTTTATCTACTTGGTGACATTCTCATCTTTAGTAAACCATGGGAAGATCATTTGGATTATGTCATGCACATCCTAGACACATTAATTCAAAAAAAAAATTCAAGTCATATTATGCAAGTTTAGAATCAATATAATGCAAATACAGTACCTAGTCTACATCATTGACTGCACATGCATCCTTGTAGATTTAAAGAAAATCAAAGTGATCCATGATTAGCCAACTCTATGAAATATCATAGATATCATGAGATTTTTTAAACTTGATAGATTCTAATGCAAGTTAATCCTTGCATTTTTCAACATACCATAGCCACTCAACCTATCATGCACATCAAATTTACAATTTAGTGTGCAACTACACAACAACTCATATTCAAGGAGATCAAGAAAAACTTTTGTGTTTTTCTCATCATTTCAATGTCTAAAATTGTCCAACCCTTTGAGATCAACATTGATGCATTAAACTATGCACTCAACACAATATTCACTCAACATAGACATTCAATTGCTTATCACTATGAGAGATTCATCGACATAGTTAAACACTACTCCATTTATGAGAAATAAGTTATATTCCAGTGTTCAACCAATCAAACAATGGTGATACTACATATTTTGTATGGAAGTAATCATTGTCTTAATTCACAAGCTAATTTAGGTCCTGTATACACATTGGAAGCTGGAGAATATGCACCACAAGAAGTCAATGACATTATTGCAATAATTCCATCTCATAGTCAAACATAAAGAGGGTAAAAAATAAAGCAACATATTGCCTTAGCCAACATGTACTCATAACAATACTTGACATTCATAGTCATCACTTTCCTAATTGTGAGTCACTATACTCAATAGAGCAACACTTCTTGTAAGCCTACACTACCCTTGTTCATGGTGAATAAATTACACACACACACACACACACACACACACACACACATACAGGTGAAGTAAGTTTGAGTTTATTGTTCTACAAGCTAATAAATCTTTGCTATGCTTGAAGCATTGTTACTAGTAGGAACACATAAAAAATTCATTTGGAAATATTTTAAACAGCTATGTAAGTGATGATGTGCTGATATGTGGCCATCGGCATATGTGTTGAAGAGGGCAGTGGTCTCATCCCACAGCTATATATAAAACTCTAATTATATAGAGCTTCATTTTGTTCCTTGAACATTGCGTGTGACTATTCTGTTATATTGCTTTGATGAATACAAAGGCAATCTGTTGAGAATCCAAAACAAATGAGAATTCATTAAGACATTAATACTAACCGAGGCCATTATAGTTTTGAATGGGTGAGCAACAGGGAATGCGATGGCATGTATGAGGCATATAACGTGCTAACATGTTAGTATTGTTACACACAGAGTTAATAGGTGTAACACTTTTAAGTGTTAATATTGAGGTAAATATGAAAGAATACATGTAATTTGGTCCTTCAGAAGACTTCATTCTACACTTAAAATTGGTATTATCATTTCAACACTGATTAAAATTGGTATCACTATCAAGTAATGGAGAATGATCTCCTGCCAAGAGCTCGATCCCATGAAACACCTGGGAAATCATATGAATTTTAATAGAATGAAAAATAAAAATGTTTCACCAAGTAATAAAAAACTGTATTCATTTTTTATAACCTTAGAGAAAGGACTAAAGCCCCCAAGTGCAAACAAGTCTAATATGTATGAAAAGCATATATTACATATATGAGTTGAACCCAGTCAAATGTTTCATTTGGTCCCTAAGCATGCAAACAAGTCACATATTTTGTGAAAAGCATATCTTGTATATATTTGAGTTGAACTCACTCAAATGTTTCAAATAGTCCACAGGATTTATGGGCATGGAAATACACATGGCAGTGTAACAAAGGCCAAAAAATTATTGCCCATAGAAATACACATGGGAGCATAAAATTTTTGTAGAGTTTGTTATTTGCATCTACTGGACTAAAATAGTGTCTGTTAAAAAAAAATTGTTTAAGTTTGTTATTCACATATATTCATAAGTTTGTTATTCATAAGTTTGTAAATTTGTTTTTGCATTTATGAGACTAAAAATAGTGTCTTGTGCTCAAAAAGGGTGGGTTGGGAAATACGCATGGAGTGGGTTGGGAAATACACATGGGAGTGTAAAATTTATTTTTTAAGTTTGTTATTTGCATTTATGAGACCAAAATAGTCTGTATGTTCAAAACGGTTATGTTCTGGACACTACGACATGAAAATGATGTAAGGCTATTATGATTTCTCCATTTTTAGGGTAAGGGTATTCTTTCTACAATTGGATTAGTTCTTAGATAAATAAGGGATCCATGTACATGTGGAGCTAGTGCGTATCCAAAATTAAAGAACTTCTTCATAGTTTACTGGAGAATATTCTCAAAGTTGAATTTATCCATAGTTTATTGGAAAATATTTCCAATTAAGTTTTGGCAATTCCTAATCATAACATTTAAAAAAATAATTTTTAATGACCTTAAGCATAATAAATTTAATTTTTAAAAAAATAATGTTTAAGGACATTAAGTGTAATCAGTTTAGAATTTAAAAAATAATTATAGGATGTACTCGTATTTGACCTTAAATCTAATGATTTCAAAAATTTATTGTAATCAGTGTAAATATTTAAAAAATAATGATAAGACGTACTGGAATTTGACCTTAAGCCCAATGATTTCAAAATTTTAAAAAATAATGAATAATGATCGGATGTATTGCATTCAACATTAAGCTTAACCATTGCAAAATTTTAGAAAATAATTCATTTCAATCATTAAGCACTAGTAAAATATATTATTTAGCAATTATTAACTTTTAAGTATTTAATCCTTTTCGATATTTCACAAATTTAAATTACAAAGATATGTAACAACCTCATAAACAACCTCATGAATTACTCTTTATTAACTATCAATCTCCATCTAATCCCATAAACAACCTCATAAATTACTTTTTATTAACTATCAATCTCTATTTAATCTCCATCTAAATTAGTTTACAATATAGCGTTTAGCCATACTGTACATGAAGACAACAAATTTATCTAGTTTGACACCAAATTTTTTAAAAATAAAGATAAAATGTACTAAATTTGACCTTATAAAATTTTAAAAAATAATTTATTTCAATCATTAAGCACTAACTAAATAAATAATTTAAGAATTAGACTTTTGGAGTATTAATCTTTTCAAACATTTTACAAATTTAATAATACAACATAAACATAGTTTTAAATAAATTATTTAACAATTATTAACTTTTGAGTAATTAAAAAATAATTTTTAATGACCTTAAGCATAATCAGTTTAAATTTTTTAAAAAAATAATGTTTAAGGACATTAAGTGTAATTAGTTTAGAATTAAAAAAATAATTATAGGATGTACTCGTATTTGACCTTAAATCTAATGATTTCAAAAATTTATTGTAATCAGTGTAAATATTTAAAAAATAATGATAAGACGTACTGGAATTTGACCTTAAGTCCAATGATTTCAAAATTTTAAAAAATAATGAATAATGATCGGATGTATTCACAAATTTAAATTACAAAGATATGTAACAACCTCATAAACAACCTCATGAATTACTCTTTATTAACTATCAATCTCCATCTAATCCCATAAACAACCTCATAAATTACTTTTTATTAACTATCAATCTCTATTTAATATCCATCTAAATTAGTTTACAATATAGCGTTTAGCCATACTGTACATGAAGACAACAAATTTATCTAGTTTGACACCAAAATTTTTAAAAATAAAGATAAAATGTACTAAATTTGACCTTATAAGATTTTAAAAACTAAATAAATAATTTAAGAATTAGACTTTTGGAGTAATTAATCTTTTCAAACATTTTACAAATATAATAATACAACATAAACATAGTTTTAAATAAATTATTTAACAATTATTAACTTTTGAGTAATTAATTCTTCTCAACATTCCTTAAATTTAATATGAAAATACAAACATAAATGTTAACACATATATAGGTACAAATGGAATACCAAAAATAATAATAGACCTATCAATTGAACACTAAAAAAGATTAGTTTTATGATTGCTTTATTGTGAACATAATAAGATAATAGACCATAAAAAATAATAACAGACTTACTTAATTGAACACCAAAGAATCTTGTTGTATAAATGATGGAAGTTATAAGATATGAAGACCATAAGACCTTAATTAAAACCTTATAGCCTTAGAAATCATGTATATATTTAACTTTTCCTATTACAAATTTTTTATATTATAAAATTATATTTTATTTCATGAGTAGGTAGCAATTATCAACCTTTTAAATCTATAAAACTTGTTAAAACTTATTTCATGAACAAGAAATGATCATGAAACTTTCAATCTTTGAAAATGTTGCAAATCATATTCTCAATACCTAATCCAAAAGTAGTAATAAAAAAAAAATCTTTAGATCATCAAATTTAAGTTGCATCTCATTATATGTATTTTCCAAAATGTTGCAAAGTACCCTGAAAATCCAATCTAAGAGATTGTAATAAAAATGTCTTTTTAATAAAAATATCTTTTTAATAAAAATATCTTTTTAATAAAAATATCTTTTTAATAAAAATATCTTTTTTGATCATTCATTTAATACATATAAATATAAAATCTTAAGATCAATTTAAAAAAAACATTTCATTTAAATTTAAAATATATTTTTAAGTTCCATTTTAAGAGTGGCATAAAGAGGGAAAATTATCAAAACATTGTGTGGGGGTCAAACAAGGTGTTGGTTAAACTTTTTAAATTATGAAGTAAATTTAAGTAATAAAGGTATATGAAATGAAGTTTATAATGTCTTTTAAGAGTGGCAACTCAAACCAATTGTAAGATTTACATAAATAAAATTTCAAAATTTTAAAAAGTAAATTCAAATTAATTTTATTATTTATTTATAAATATTAGATGAGAAAAATATCAAATTCTAAGTATACAAAAAGTTTTATTATGCATTTATTTAAATATACAAATTAAAATGTCAAATTTAAATTTGAACTTTTTTGAGAGTAAAGTTCATTTAAATTAATATTATTTATTTATAAATAGTAGATGAAGAAAACATAAAGTTCTAAGTTTAGAAAAAGTTTTATTATAAGTTAATTTAAATATACAAATTTAAATGTCAAATTTAATTATACAAAATAAATGGTAAGAGTTTTATTATATATTAATTTAAATATATAAATTAAAATGTCAATTCAAGTAACCTATATATATCATGCATATAATTAACCTTTCCTATTATAAACTTTTTATATTATAAAATAATTTGTCATGAGAGGCAACAATTATCAACCTTTTTAATTTGAGATTAAAACTTGTTAAAACTTATTTCATGAGTAAGAAATGACCATGGAACTTTATATCCTATTATTTTTTTTAATCTTTGGAAATGCTACAAATCGTAGCCTCAAAATCTAATCTAAGAGTAGTAATGAAAATAAAATATTTAGATCATCAAATTTAAGCTGCATCTTATTATCCGTATCTTCAAAAATATTGTAGTGTAACTATGAAAATCTAATCCAAGAGACTGTAATAAAAATATCTTTTTGATCATTCATTTAATATATATAACTATAAATTTTAAGATCATTTTTTAAATAAAAATATTTTATTTAAATTTAAAATATAACTATTTTTAGTTTTTTTTGATAGAAAAAATGTTTATATTAAACCATTAGTAAAAGTACAACGTATCATACAAAAAAGAAGGGTGGAGAGGAGCAACATAAAGAGGGAAAATATGAATATTAATTATTTATTAGATGATAAAAATGTAACCTCAAATATATAAAATAAGAGAAATGGTAAAGGTTTTATTAGACATTAATTTAAATATATAAATTAAACTGTCAAATATACCAAATAGGAGAAATGGTAAATTTTTTTATCATACATTAACTTAAATATACAAATAAAATATGAGTTTTTTCAAGAAATATCTTTCCTAAAATAAAATTAATGCAAATAAATATTATATTACTTATTTATTAGGTAAGTAAAATGTCAAACTTTATAAAATGTCAAACAAACAAACAAATAGTCTATCATTTGTTTGTTCAAACCCTAATTTATCATTTGTTTGTTTAAATTAATCCCATTGGGTAATGTTTTAATACTCATTTTATTTCTTTAAGTTTATCGATCCTTCCTCATCACCAAACTTAAAGTACAAATTGATCTCTTTAAGTTAATCTATAAAAACTCAAATATAAAGATCTATTCCCATGACCTAGGTTATTTTCTTTGAGTTTCATATATATATATATATATATATATATATATATATATATATTTGTAAAATCAGGGTCCAATGTAGTTCTTAAACAATACTATTTCATGCACTTTTTGTTAATACTCCATGGGCTCTTTTGCAATAATTTTATTTTATTGTCTCATATTCATCATTTTTGTTTACTCATCTATTTGTGAATTGTATATTAAATTGTACCTTCTTCAACAATTCCAATTGATAATATATATATAAAATTACCCTTCATTTTAACAACTATTATATCTCACTAAGTAATTATTTTTTACCCATTATAATCCTACCCACATTTACTTCTTTAAATCAATCTATCTCGTTGGGTAATGCTTTAATACATTTTTTTTTCTCTCAGTTTATCGAGCCCTCCACATCATTAAACTCAAAGTACATTTGATATCTACAAGTCAATCTATAAAAACTCAAATTTAAAGACCTATTCCCATGACCTAGGGTCTTTTCATTGAGTTGCATATATATCTATTTGTATAATTAGGGTCTAATGTAATTATGAAATAATATTATTTCATGCACATTTTCTTCATACAACATGGTCTAATGTAGTTAGGAAAAAATATTATTTCATGCTCTTGTAAAAATTAGAGTCTAATGTAGTTCTATCATCGACTCTTCACTTGCGATCAACTTTTTATTCATACATCATGGTAAATTTTTCAATTTTTTTCTTTCACTTGTTTATGCATGTCTTGTATATGTTATGTAAATTCCTCCAATTAGGTTTATAACAATTTAATACTTTTCAGTCTGTACCCACATTTAAATTAATTGTTATAAGTATATTCACCTTGTGCCAAGATCAATCCCACTATTTTGGTTTGTTTCAAACCAACACTCAACAAATTTCCAAGACTTGTATTCACCTGCATTTTTACTCATATGTTTATGGGTGGTACATTGAATTATAACTTTTTTAGCAAGTCCAAATGATAATCTATATGCAAAAATGTGTCTTTCAATATAGAAACCATTTAATCCCATTTGATAATTTAAAAAAAAACCCTTTTGTTCCTCATTATAACTTTATTTTATCATATGTTTGTATGACAATTTAATTTGGTATGAAACACTTTCAAGTTCATCAATCCCTCCACCACCAAATTTGAAGTACACTTTGATCTCTGTGAGTCAATTTATTAAGACTCATATTCAACCCCAATGTTTTAGTGTTTTTCAAAACAAACATTTAAAAAATTCAAGACCCTTATTTAAAACAACTATTTTCCCATCTATTTTTCGATGGTACACTGAATTGTAACATCTTCATTGTGTACAACTAATAATCACATTGAATAATTTTTAACACCTATTTTATTTTTTTCATCTTTTTTAGCAAGTCCAAATGATAATGTATATATAGAAACATTTCTTTCAGTATGGAAAATATTGTCACATTGGATAATTAGATTATATCCTTTTTATTCCTCTTAGTTTTGCTTCCTTATACCATAGGGTTTCATGACCATTCAACCTAGTCATATACTTTCACATTAATTGAGTACTCCACATCATCAAACTCAAATTAAATTTTGATGTTTACAATCCAGTCTATAAATATTGTATCTAATGGTACTAAAAAACTATTTGTTTCCACCAAATATTATCAAAATATCTATCAATATCCTTTAATTTTAGATTAACTTATTATATGTACCCAATGGTACAAAACTATAATTTTTTTCCAACAAATAATTTCTTGTACTCATATTGATTAAATTATTATAGGCATATTCACCTTATTTCAAAATCAATCCCACTCTTTGGGTTTTTTTCCAAACCATCTCAATAAATTTCCAAGACTTGTATTCACATGCATTTTTTATCCGTATTTTTAAAGATGGTACATTCAATTGTAAATTCTTCATCAAGTCTAAATAATAATCTAAATTCCTAAACGTGCCCTTCAATATGAAAACTATACTATCTCATTGTGCAATGTTTTAATACCCATTACATTTATTTTAGTTTAACTTTCTTTTACCATATGGTTTTATAAGCATTAAACTTGCTCAGGAACACTTTAAAGCTCATTAGTTCATCCACATCATCAAATTCAAATTACACTTTAATCTCTATAATCTAGTCTAGCAATACTCTTTATCAACACTAAAGTTTCATTCTTTTTTAAACTAAAAATTCAAAACTCGTATACAACACAATTATTTTCCCATCTATTTTTTCATTCTCATATTATTTAAAAACTTCAAATCTCATTGGGCCAACCACATCATCCATGTCGAATAAGTCTTTGAAATTTTTAATCCACTCATTCAAATCTCTTATCATTGACTCGTCACTTGCGATTAAAGTTTTGTTTATCCACCATGGTAAATTACTTAATTTTCTCTTTCAATTGTTTATACATGTTTTATATATGTTAAACAAAATCCTCTTATAAGTTTAGTTTCCCACACACTTTAATAAACTTTAGTTTTCCTCTAGATAAATTTTTGTACTCATATTGATTAAATTGTTATAAGCATATGCACTTTATGCAAAGATCATCCCACTATTTGGATTGTTTTCTAAACCAACATGTCAACAAATTTCCAAGACTTGTATTCACATGAATTTTATCATATGTTTGCATTACTATTTAACTTGGTATGAGATATTTTCAATCTTATTGGTCCCTCCAACATCAAACTTATATATAGTTTAATCTCTGTGAGTTAATATATCAAGACAAATATTCAACACTAATATTTTAGTGTTTTTCAAAACAAACATTCAAAAAATTCAAGACCCTTATTTAACACAACTATGGATGGTACTCTAAATTGTAACATTTTAATCATGTTGAACTAATAATCAGATTAGATCATTTTTAATATCTATTTTATTACTTTCAACTTTCTTAGCAAGTCCAAATGATAATCTACATGTAAAATCATTGACTTTAGTATGGAAACTATTCTATCATATTGGATAATTATTTTACACTCCTTTTGTTCTTATTAGTTTTACTTCCTTAAACCATAGGATTTTATAACCATTCAACTTCGTCAAACACTGTTGTGTTAATTGTGTTAATTGGGTACTACACATCGCCAAACTTGAAGTAAACTTTGATCTTTCTAATCAAATCTATAAATACTCATGTTTAACACCAATATTTCACATTTTTCAATCCATATATCTCAATATATTTTCAATATTCATGTTTGACATACTTATGTTCCCATCTATTTTTAGAGTATAATAAATTTTATTTTTTCAATGCATCATACTAATAATGTACAAAAATAATTTTCCTTTAACTTTTTCAACAATTATATCTTATGGCCTCATATTCATAACTTTTTTGTACTCATCTGTTTGTAAGTGGTACACTAAATTGTAACTTATTCAATAAGTCCAATTGATAATTTATAAAAAAAATTATCCTTAGTTTTAGCAACAATTATATCTTGACAAGTAATCTTTTTTCTACCCATTATAATTCTCATTGATTTTACTCCTTTAAACCAATCTATCCCATTTGATAATGTTTTAATACTCATTTTGTTTCTCCCAATTTATCGACCCATCCACACCATTAAACTCAAAGTACACATTGATCTCTGTAAGTCAATCTATAAAGACTCAAATCTAAAAACCTATTCCCATGATTGTGACTCTCTTCATTGAGTTGCCTACATATCTATTTGTAGAATCAGGGTCTAATGTAGTTCTAAAACAATATTATTTCATGATTTTTTTGTTCATAGAGCATGGACACTTTTTTAATAATTATATCTTATTGTCTCATATTCATCACTATTGTTTACTTATTTGTTTGTGAATGGTACATTAAATTGTAACTCCTTCAACAAGTCCAATTGATAATCTATAGAAAAAATTACCCTTCATTTCAATAACTATTATATCTCACCAAGTAATAAATTTTTTACCCATTATAATCCTACCCACTTTTACTTATTTAAATAAGTCTATCCCAATGGGTAATGTTTTAACACATATTTTATTTCTCTCAATTTATTTAGCCTTCCACATCATCAAACTAAAAGTACACTTTGATATATTTAAGTCAATCTATAAAGACTCAAATATAAATACCTATTCCCATGACCTGGGCTCTTTTCATTGAGTTGCCTACATATATATTTATAAAATGAGGGTCTAATGTAGCTCAAAAACAATATTATTTCATGAAATATTTGTCCATACACCAGTGTCTAATATAGTTAGGAAAAAATATTATTTCACGCACTTGTAAAACTTAGAGTCTAATGTAGTTCTATCATTGGCCCTTCACTTGAGATCAAATTTTTGTTTATACACCATGGTAAATTTCTCAATATTTTTTATTTTAATTGTTTATGCATGTCTTACATATGTTATGCAAATTCCTCCAATTAGGTGTAGGACCCTTTTATACTTTTTAGTCTACATCCAAATTAAGACATTTTAGTTTCCCACCAGATATTATTTTGTACACATATTGATTAAATTGTTATAATCATATTCACCTTCTGCCAAGATACATCTCAATAAATTTACAAGACTTGTATTCACTTGAATTTTTACTCATATGTTTATGGATGGTACCTTGAATTATAACTTTTTTAGTAAGGCCAAATAATAATTTATATGCAAAAACATGTATTTCAATATAGAAACCATTTTATCACATTAGATAATTTTTAAAAGTTCCTTTTGTTCCTCAGTAAAACTTTATTTTATCATATATTTGTATGACCATTTAATTTGGTAAGAGACACTTTCGAGTTTATCATTCCCTCCACCATCAAATTTGAAGTACAATTTGATCTCTATGAGTCAATCTATTAAGACTCATATTTAACACCAATGTTTTAGAGTTTTTCAAATCAAACACTTTAAAAATTTAAGATTCTTATTTAATACAACTATTTTTCCATCTATTTTTGGATGGTACACTAAATTGTAATATCTTCATTGTGTACAACTAATAATCACATTGAATCATTTTTAACACCGATTTTATTGATTTCAAATTTTTTAGCAAATCCTAATGATAATGTATAAATGGATGGATTCCCTTCAGTATGGAAAATATTCTATCACATTGGATAATTATTTTATATCCTTTTTGTTCCTCTCAATTTTACTCATACCATAGGGTTTCATGACCATTCAACCTAGTCAAATACTTTCATGTTAATTGAGCACTCCAAATAATCAAACTCGAAGTAAACTTTGATCTTTGCAATCCAATCTATAAATATGGTTCCCAATGGTACTAAAATATAATTTTTTCCCACCAAATATTATCAAAACATCTATCAATTTACTTTAATTTTAGATTAACTTGTTGTGTGTACCCAATGGTACTGAAGTATAATTTGTTTCCACCAAATAATTGCTTGTACTCATACTTATTAAATTATTATAGGCATATTCACCTTATTCCAAAATCAATCCCACTCTTTTGGCTTTTTTCCAAACCATCTCAGTAAATTTCTAAGATTTGTATTCACAAGCATTTTCTATCCGTATTTTTAAAAATGGTAAATTGAGCTGTAAATTATTCAAAAAGTCCAACTAATAACCTAAATTAATAAATGTGCCTTTCAATACGAAAACTATCTTATTTCATTGTGTAATGTTTTATTACCCATTTTGTTTATTTCAATTTAACTTTCTTTTACCATATGGTTGTATAACCATTCAACTTAGTCATGGATACTTTAAATCTCATTAGTTCCTCTAAATCATCAAATTAAAATTAAAATCTAATATATTTGATCCAATCTATCAAGACTCTTATTCAACACTAATGTTTCATACTTTTTCAAAATAAAAATTCAAGACTCATATACAACACAGATATTTTCCCATCTATTTTTTCATTCTCATATTCTTTAAGAACTTTAAATCTCATTGGTCCACCCACATCATCCATGTTGAATTAGTATTTGAACTCTATAATCCACTCATTCAAATCTTTTATCATTCACTCTTCACTTGAGATAATTTTTTTATTTATACGCCATGGTAAATTGCTTAATTTTTTCTTTCAATTATTTGTTCATGTTGTGTATATGTTATACAAAATCCAACTATAAGTTTAGTTTCCCACACACTTAAAGAAACTTTTATTTCCCACTACATACATTTTTGTACTCATATTGATTAAATTGTTATAAACATATTCACCTTATGCCAAAATCAATCCCATTGTTTGGATTTTTTTCTAAACCAACATCTCAAAAAAATTCCAAGACTTCTATTCACAAGCATTTTAGCATATGTTTAAAGTACCATTTAACTTAGTATGGGACACTTTTAAGCTTATCAGTCCCTCCAATATCAAAATTTAAATATAGTTTGATCTTTGTGAGTCAATCTACCAAGACTCATATTCAACACTAATATCTCAGTGTTTTTCAAACCAAATATTTAAAAAATTCAAGACTCTTATTTAACACAACTATTTTCCCATCTATTTTTGGATGGTACATTAAATTGTAACATTTTCATTATGTTCAACTAATAACCAGAGTTATATATATATATATATATATATATATATATATATATATATATATATTCAACTTTATTAGTAAGTCCAAACAATAATCTACATGTAAAAGCATTCACTCTAGTATGGAAACTATTCTATCATATTAGATAATTATTTTATACTCATTTTGTTCTTATCAGTTTTATTTCCTTATACCATAGGTTCTCATAACCATTCAACTTGGTCAAACATTGTTCTATTAATTGGGCACTCCACATCCTCAAACTTGAAGTAAACTTTGATCTTTCTAATCAAATCTACAAATACTCATGTTTAACACCAACATTTCACATTTTTTAATCCAAATATCTTAATATATTCTTAATATTCTTGTTGGATATACTTATTTTACCATCTATTTTTAGAGTACAATAAATTTTATTTTTTTCATGCATCCAACTAATAATCTACAAAAATAATTTTCCTTTAACTTTTTCAACAATTATATCTTATTGCCTCATATTCATCACATTTGTTTACTTATTTGTTTGTGAGTGGTACACTAAATTATAACTTATTCAATAAGTCCAATTAATAATCTATAGCAAAATAATCCTTCATTTCAACAACTATTATATCTTGCCAAGTAATTATTTTTCTACCCATTATAATCTTACCCGATTTTATTTATTTAAATTAGTGTATCCCATTGGTTAATGTTTTAATACATATTTTGTTTCTCTCAATTTACTGAGCTCTCCACATCATCAAAATAAAATTATACATTGATCTTTGTAAGTCAATCTATAGAGACTCAAATCCAAATACATATTCCCATGACCCGGGATCTTTTTATTGAGTTGCCTACATATCTATTTGTAGAATTAGTGTCTAATGTAGTTTTGAGACAATATTATTTCATACACTTTTTCTTCATACACCATGGTCTAATGCAGTTAGGAAACAATATTATTTCATCCATTTGAAAAAATTAAAGTCTAATGTAGTTATATCATTGACTCTTTACTTGAGATCAACTTTTTTTTATCATACACCATAGTAAATTTATCAATTTTTTCTTTTAATTATTTATGCATGTCTTGTATATGTTATGAAAATTCCTCTAATTAGGTGTACAACACTTTAATTTTTTTAGTTTACACCCACATTAAGACATTTTAGTTTCGCATAAGATAATATATTGTATGCATATTGATTAAATTATTATAAGCATATTCATCTTGTGCTAATATCAATCCCACTATTTTAGTTTGTTTCAAACCAACATATCAACAAATTTATAGGACTTATATTCCCCAACATTTTTACTGATATATTTATGGATGGTATGTTGAATTATAACTTTTTCAACAAGTCCAAATGATAATCTCTATGCAAAAACATGCCTTTCAATATAGAAACCATTTTATCCCATTAGATAATTTTTAAAATCCTATTTTTTTTCTTGGTATAACTTTATTTTATCATATGTTTGTATGACCATTTAATTGGGTATGAGACACTTTCAAGTTTATCAGTCCCTCCACCAATAATTTGGATGTACACTTTGATCGATGCGAGTCAATCTATTAAGACTCATATTCAAAACCAATGTTTTAGCTTTTTTCAAATCAAACACTTAAAAAATTCAAGGCTCTTATTTAATACAATTATTTTCCCATCTTTCTTTGGATGGTACACTAAACTATAACATCTTCATTGGGTACAAATAATAATCACATTGAATAACTTTTAACACCTATTTTATTGTTTTGAACTTTTTTAGCAAGTCCAAATGATAATGTATATATAGAAACAATACCTTTAGTATGGAAACTATTCAATCACATTGGATAATTAGTTTATATCCTTTTTGTTCTTCTTAGTTTTACTTCCTTATACCAAAGGGTTTCATGACCATTAAACCTAGTCAAATACTTTCACGTTAATGGAACACTTGACATGATCAAACTCAAAGTAAACTTTGATACTTGTAATCCAAGCTATAAATATGGCACCCAATGGTACTAAACTACAATTTTTTCACTAAATATTATCAAAACATCTATCAATTTCCTTTAATTTTAGATTAACTTGATGTGTGTACATAATGGTACTAAAGTACAATTTTTTCCACCAAATAATTTCTTGTACTCATATTGATTAAATCATTATAGATGTATTCACCTTATTAAAAAATCAATCCCACTCTTTGGGTTTTTTTCCAAAACATCTCAATAAATTTCCAAGATTTGTATTCACATGCTTTTCTTTCATATTTTAGAGAGTACATTGAATTGTAAATTATTCAAGAGGTCTAAATAATAATCTAAATTCATAAACATGCCCTTCAGTATAGAAACTATCCTATCTCATTGTGTTATGTTTTAATACCCATTTTATTTATTTCAATTTAACTTTCTTTTACCATATGGTTGTATAACCATTCAACTTGGTCAGTAACACTTTAAAGCTCATTAGTTCCTCCACATCATCAAATTAAAATTACACTTTAATCTATATAATCCAATCTATCAAGAGTCTTATTCAACACTAATGATTCATATTTTTTCAAACTAAAAATTCAAAAAATTCAAGACTCATACACAACACAACTATTTTCTCATCTATTTTTTCATTCTCATATTATTTAAAAACTATAAATCTCATTGAGATACCCACATCATCCATGTTGAATCGCTTTTTGAACTTTGTAAGCCACTCATTCAAATATTTTATCATTCACTTTTCACATGCAATGAATTTTTTGTTTATACACCATGATAAATAATTTATTTTTTTCTTTTATTTATCTATGCATGTTTTGTATATGTTATAAAAAATCCTCCTATAAGTTTAGTTTCCCACACACTTTAATAAACTTTTGTTTCCCACCAGATTAATTTTTGTACTCATCTTGATTAAATTGTTATAAGCATATTCACCTTATGCCAAGATCAATACCACTATTTGGATATTTTTTCTAGCCCAACATTTCAATAAATTTACAACAGTTTTATTTGCATGCATTTTATCATATGTTTTCAATTCTATTTCACTTTGTATGAGACACTTTAAATTTATCAGTCCCTCCACAATCATACATTAAATATACTTTGATCTCTATGAGTCAATGTATTAAGACTTATAATCAACACCAATGTTTTAGCATTTTTCAAATAAAACACTTAAAAAATTCAAGACTCTTATTTAAAACAACTATTTTCCCATCTATTTTTGAGTGGTACTCTAAGTTAAAACATCTTCATTGTGTATAACTAATAATCACATTGAATAATTTTTAACACCCATTTTATTTCTTTCAAATTTTTAAGGAAGTCCAAATGATAATGTATATATATAAACATTCCCTTTAGCATGGAAACTATTATGTCACATTAGATAATTAGTTTATATCATTTTTGTTCCTCTCAATTTTACTTTCTTATACCATAGGGTTTCATGACCATTCAACCTAGTCAGATACTTCATGTTAATCGAGAACTTCACGTCATCAAAATCAAAGTAAACTTTGATTTTTGAAATACAATCTATAAATATGGTACCCAATGGTACTAAACTACAATTTTTTTCCACCAAATATTATCAAAATATCTATCAATTTCCTTTAATTTTAGATTAACTTGTTGTGTATACACAATGGTACTAAACTACAATTCTTTTCCACCAAATAATTTCTTTTACTTATATCAATTAAATTATTATAGGAATATTCACATTATTCCAAAATCAATCCCACTCTTTGTGATTTTTTCCAAACCTTCTCAATAAATTTCTAGGACTTGTATTCACATGCATTTTTTATCTATATTTTTAAAGATGGTATGTTGAATTGTAAATTATTCAACAAGTCTAAATAATCATCTAAATTCATAAACGTGCCCTTTAATATGAAAACTATCCTATACCCATTTTGTTTATTTCAATTTAACTTTCTTTTACCATATGGTTGTAAAACCATTCAACTTGATCAGGAACAATTTAAAGCCAATTAGTTCCTCAACATCATCAAATTCAAAATTAAACTTTAATCTCTATAATCAAATCTATCAAATCTTATTCAATACTAATGTTTCATACATTTTCAAACTAAAAATTTAAAAAATTCAAGACTCATATACAACACAAATATTTTCCCATCTATTTTTTCATTCTCATATTCTTTAAAAACTTTAAATCTCATTGGGCCATCCACATCATCCATGTCAAATCAGTCTTTGAACTCTTTAAGCCACTCGGTTAAATCTTTTATCATTCTCATATTTTTAGATGGTACACTAAATTGTAACATCTTCATTGGGTGAAACTAATAATCACATTGAATAATTTTTATCGCCCATTTTACTTCTTTCAACTTTTTTAGCAAGTCCAAATGATAATGTATGTATAGAAACATTCCTTTTAGCATGGAAACTATTTTTTCACTTTGGATAAGGAGTTTATATCCTTTTGGTTCCTTTCAGTTTTACTTCATTATGCCATAGGGTTTCATGACCATTAAACCTAGTCAGATACTTTCACATTAACTGAGCACTCCTCATAATAAAACTCAAAGTAAACTTTGATCTTTGCAATCTAATCTATAAATATGGTACCAAATGGTACTAAACTACAATTTTTTCCCACCAAATATTATCAAGACATATATCAATTTCCTTTAATTTTAGATTTAATTATTGTGTGTACTCAATGGTACTAAACTATAATTATTTCCCACCAAATAATTTATTTTACTCATATTGATTAAATTATTATAGGTATATTCACCTTATTCCAAAGTAAATCCCACTCTTTGGGTTTTTTTTCAAACCATCTCAATAAATTTTAAAGGCTTATATTCCCATGTATTTTTTTTCTATATTTTTAAAGATGGTATGTTAAGTTGTAAATTATTCAACAAATCTAAATAATAATCTAAATTCATAAATGTGCCCTTCAATATGGAAACCATCCTATCTAATTATGTAATGTTTTAATACCCATTTTATTTATTTAAATTTTATCTTTATTTTACCATATGGTTTTATAACCATTCAACTTGGTCAGGAATAATTTAAAGCTCATTAGTTCCTCCACATCATACAATTCAAATTACACTTTAATCTCTATAATACAATCTATCAAGACTCTTATTCAATACTATTGTTTCATATTTTTTCAAAATTAAAACTCAAAAAATTCAAGACTCATATACAACATAACTATTTTCCAATCTATTTTTTTGTTCTCATATTCTTTAAAAACATTAAATCTCATTGGGCCACCCACATCATCCATGTAAAATAAATTTTTTAGCTCTGTAAGCTACTCATTCAAATATTTTATTATTGACTATTCACTTTCGATCAAATTTTTGTTTATACACCATGGTAAATTGCCTAATTTTTTCTTTCAATTGTTAATGCATGTTTTGTATATGTTATACAAAAACCTCCTATAAGTTTAGTTTTCCAAACACTTTTAAAACTTTAGTTTCCCACTAGATAAATTTTTGTATTCATGTTGATTAAATTGTTATAAGCATATTCACGTTATGTCAAGATCAATCCCACTATTTGGATTTTTTCTAAACAAGCATCTCAAAAAATTTCCAAGACTTGTAGTCACATGCATTTTATCATATGTTTGCAATATTGTTTAACTTGGTATTAGACACTTTCAATCATATCATCCCCTCCACCATCAAACTTTAAATAGACTTTGATCTTTATGAGTCAATATATCAAGACTCATATTCAACACTAATATTTGAGCATTTTTCAAACCAAACACTCAAAAGATTCAAGACTCTTATTTAACATAACTATTTTCCCATCTATTTTAAGATGGTACACTAAATTATAACATTTTCATTGTGTTCAACTAATAATCACACTAGATAATTTTTAATATATATTTTATTACTTTTAACTTTCTTAGCAAGTCCAAATGATAAACATATAAAAACATTCAATTTACTTTGGAAACTATTCTATCATATTGGATAATTATTTTATAATTCTTTTGTTCCTCTCAATTTTTCGTCATTATACCATAGGGTTTCATAACCATTTAACTTGGTCAATCACTGTTATGTTGATTGGGCACTCCACATCATCCAATTTGAATTAAACTTTGATATTTCTAATAAAATCTATAAATACTAATGTTTAACACCAATATTTCATATTTTTTAATCCAAACATCTCAATATATTTTCAAGATTCTTGTTTGACATACTTATTTTACGATCTATTTTTAGAGTACAGTAAATTTTATTTTTTCAATGCATCTAACTAATAATCTACAAAAATAATTTTCCCTTAACGTTTTTCACAATTATATATTATTGCCTCATATTTATTACTTTTGTTTATTTATTGGTTGTGAGTGGTACATTAAATTGTAACTTCTTCAACAAGTCTAATTGATAATCTATAGAAAAAAATATCCTTCATTTCAAAAACTAATATATCTTTCCAAGTAATAATCTTTCTACCCATTATAATCCTCTATGCTTTTACTTATTTAAAGTAGTCTATCCCATTGGGTAATGTTTTAATACCCATTTTTTTCTCCCTATTTATCGATCCCTCAACATAATAAAACTCAAACTACACATTGATCTCTGTAAGTCAAAATATAAAGACTCAAATCTAATGACCTATTTTCATGACAGGGGCTCTTTTCATTGAGTTACCTATGTATCTATTTGTAGTATTAGGGTATAATGTATTTCTAAAACAATATTATTTCATGCACTTTTTGTTCATACACCATGGGCACTTTTGAAAAAATTATATCTTATTATCTCATATAAGTCACTCTTTTTACTCATCTCTTTATGAATGGTACACTAAATTGTAACTTCTTCAACAAGTCCAATTGATAATTTGTAAAAAAATTTACACTTCATTTCAACAACTATTATATCTCACAAAGTAATCATTTTTTAACCTATTATAATCCTAATCACTTTTTACTTATTTATATTAGTCTATCCTATTGGGTAATGTTTTAATACATATTTTGTTTCTCTTAGTTTATCAAGCCCTCAAAATCATCAAAATCAATGTACACTTTGATTTTTGTAAGTCAATCTATAAGGACTCAAATCTAAATAACTATTCCCATGAACTACGCTCTTATCATTGAGTTGCCTACATATCTATTTGTAGAATCAAGGTCTAATGTAGTTCTGAAACAATATTATTTCATGCATTTTTTTTCATACACCATGGTCTAACATAATTAATAAATAATATTATTTCATGCGCTTATAAAACTCAGAGTCTAATGTAGTTCTATCATTGACTCTTCATTTGAGATAAATTTTTTATTCATACACCATGGTGAATTTATCAATTTTTTTTCTTTCAATTGTTTATGCATGTCTTCTATATGTTATGCAAATTCCTCCACTTATGTGTACAACATTTTAAGACTTTTCAATCTACACCCACATTAAGACACTTTAGTTTCCCACTAGATAATATTTTGTACACATATTGATTAAATTATTATAAGCATATTCACCTTGTGCCAAGATCAAGCCCCCTATTTTGGTTTGTTTCAAACCAACATCTCAACAAATTTCTAGGACTTGTATTCACTTAGATTTTTACTCATATGTTTATGGATGGTATGTTGAATTATAACTTTTTTAGGAAGTCCAAATGAAAATCTATGTGCAAAAACATGTCATTTAATATAGAAACCATTTTATCCCATTGGATAATTAAAAAAAACACCTTTTATTTCTTAGTATAAATTTATTTTATGATATGTTTATATGACCATTTAATTTGATATGAGACACTTTCAAGTCCATTAGTCCCTACAACATTAGATTTTAAGTGCACTTTGAGTCAATCTATTAAGATTCATATTCGACACCAGTGTTTTAGAGTTTTTCAAATCAAACACTTTAAAAATTTAAGACTATTATTTAATACAACTATTTTTCCATTTATTTTTGGATGGTACCCTAGATTCTAACATCTTCATTATGTATAATTAATAATCACATTGAATCATTTTTAACACCCATTTTATTTCTTTCAAGTTTTTTAGCAAGTCCAAATGATAATGAATATATAGAAAGATTCCCTTCAATATGGAAACTATATTGTCACATTGGATAATTAGTTTATATATATTTTTTCCTCTCAATTTTACTTCCTTATATCATAGGGTTTCATGACCATTCAACCTAGTAAGATACTTTCAAGTTAATCAAGCACTCCACATCATCAAACACGAAGTAAACTTTTATCTTTGTAATCCAATCTATAAGTATGGTACCCAATGGTACTAAAATACAATTTTTTCCAACAAATATTATCAAAACATCTATTAGTTTCTTCTAATTTTAGATTAACTTGTTGTCTGTACTCAATGGTACTAAACTATAATTTTTTTCCACCAAATAATTTGTTTTACTCATATTGATTAAATTATTATAGGCATTTTCACTTTATTCCAAAATCAATCCTACTCTTTGGGTTTTTTTCAAAACCATCTCAATAAATTTCCAAGACTTGAATTCATATGCATTTTTTATCCATATTGTTAAAGTTGGTATGTTGAATTATAAATTATTCATCAAGTCTAAATAATCATCTAAATTCATAAACGTGCCCTTTAATATGAAAACTATCCTACACCCATTTTGTTTATTTCAATTTAACTTTCTTTTACCATATGGTTTTAAAACCATTCAACTTGATCAGGAACAATTTAAAGCTAATTATTTCCTTCACATCATCAAATTCGAATGACACTTTAATCTCTATAATCCAATCTATCAAGACTCTTATTCAATACTAACGTTTCATACATTTTCAAATTAAAATTCAAAAAATTCAAGACTCATATACAATACAACTATTTTCCCATCTATTTTTTCATTCTCATAGTCTTTAAAAACTTTATTCTCATTGGGCCACCCACATCATCCATGTCGAATCAGTCTTTGAACTATGTAATCTACTCATTCAAATCTTTTATCATTGAATCTTGACATGCAATCAAATTTTTGGTTTATACACCATCATAGATTGCTTAATTTTTTCTTTCAATTATTTATGCATGTTTTGTATATGTTATATAAAATCCTCCCATAAGTTTAGTTTCCCACACACTTTAAGAAACTTTAGTTTCCCACCAAATAAATTTTTATTCTCATATTTATTAAATTTTTATAAACATATTCACCTTTTGCCAAGATCAATCCCACTATTTGGATTTTTTTCTAAACCAACATCTCAAGAAAATTTCTATGACTTGTATTCGTATTCATTTTATCATATGTTTGCATTACCATTTAACTTGGTATGAGACACTTTTAAGCTTATCGCTCCCTCCACCATCAAACTTTAAGTATATTTGTATCTATGTGATTCAATCTATCAAGACTCATATTCAACACTAATATTTCAGCATTTTTCAAACCAAACACTAAAAAAATTCAAGATTCTTATTTAACACATTTATTTACAATCTATTTTTTTATGGTACACTAAATTATAAAATTTTCATTGTGTTAAACTAATAATCACACTAGATAAATTTTAATATATATTTTATCACTTTCAACTTTCTTAGCAAGTACACATGATAATCTACATGCAAAAGCATTCACTTTGGTATGGAAACTATTTTATCATATTATATAATTATTTTATACTCCTTTTGTTCCTCTAAAATTTACTTTCTTATACCATAGGTTTTCAAAACCATTCAACTTGGTCAAACTCTATCGTGTTAGTTGGGCACTCCACATCATCAAAATTGAAGCAAACTTAGATCTTTCTAATCAAATCTATAAATACTTATGTTTAACACCAACATTTCACATTTTTAAATCCAAACATCTCAATATATTTTCAAGATTCATGCTTGACATAATAATTTTCCCATCTATTTCTATAGTACAATACATTTTTTTTTTAATGAATCCAACTAATAATCTACTAAACTAATTTTCCCTTAACTTTTTAAATAATTATATCTTATTGCCTTATATTTATCACTTTTGTTTACTCATCTATTTATGAGAGGTACAGTAAATTGTAACTTCTTCAATAATTCCAATTGATGATCTATAGAAAAAATTATCCTTCATTTCAACAACTATTATACCCTGCCAAGCAATCATTTTTCTACCCATTATTATCCTTTCCGCTTTTACTTATTTAAACCAATCTATCCCATTGGATAATGTTTTAATACCCATTTTGTTTCTCTCAATTTATCAAGCCCTCCACATCATCAAATTAAAAGTAGACATTGATCTCTATAAGTCAATCTATAAAGACTCAAATCTAAAGACCCATTCTCATGACTTGGGCTCTTTTCATTGAGTTGCTTACATATCTATTTGTAGAATCAAGGTCTAATGTAGTTTTGAAACAATATTATTTTATGCATTTTTTATTCATACGTCATGGGCACTTTTTCAATAATTATTTTTTATTGTCTCATTTTCATCACTTTTGTTTACTTATATTTTTATGAATGGTACACTAAATTGCAACTTCTTTAACAAGTCCAATTGATAATCTATAGAGAAAATTACCTTTCATTTCAAAAACTATTATATCTCACCAAGTAATCATTTTTTTATGCATTATAATCCTACCCACTTTTACTTCTCTAAATAAATCTATCCCATTGGATAGTGTTTTAATACCCATTTTGTTTCTCCCAGTTTATCTAACCTTTCACATCATCAAAATCAAAGTACACATTGATCTCTGTAAGTCAATATATAAAGACTCAAATCTAAAGACATATTCTAATTACTTGGACTCTTTTCATTAAGTTACTTAAATATCTATTTTTAGAATTAAGATCTAATGTAGTTCTGAAACAATATTATTTCATGTACTTTTTGTTCATACACCATGGGCACTTTTACAATAATTATATCTTATTGTCTCATATTCATCACTTTTATTTACTCATCTAGTTTTGAATGGCACAATAAATTGTAACTTGTTCAACAAGTCCAATTGATAATCTTAAGAAAAAATTACAATTTATTTTAACAACTATTATATCTCACCAAGTAATACCTTTTTTTATCCATGATAATCCTACCCATTTTTACTTATTTAAATCAGCCTTTCCCATTGGGTAAAGTTTTAATACATATTTTGTTTCTCTCAGTTTATCAAACCCTCCACATCATCTAACTCAAAGTACACTTTGATCTCTGTAAGTCAATTTATAAAGACTCAAATCTAAATAACTATTACCATGACCTAGGCTCTTTTCAATGAGTTGCTTACATATCTATTTTTAGAATCAAGGTCTATTGTAGTTCTAAAAAAAATTATTTCATGCACCTTTTGTTCATACACCATGGTTTAATATAGTTATAAAATAATATTATTTCATGCACTTGTAAAAATCCAAGTTTAATGTAGTTATATCATTGAATCTTCACTTGAGATCAACTTTTTGTTCATACACAATGGTAAATTATTCAATAAGTCTAAATAATAACCTAAATCATAAATGTGCCCTGCAACATGGAAACTATGCTCTCTCATTGTGTAACATTTTATTACACATTTTGTTAATTTCAATTTAAATTTATTTTACCATATGGTTGTATAACCATTCAACTTGGTCAGGAACACTTTAAAGCTCATTAGTTCCTCCACATCATCAAATTCAAATTACACTTTAATCTCTATGATCCAATGTATCAAGACTCTTATTCAACACTAATGTTTCACACTTTTTCAAACTAAAAATTCAAGACTCATATACAACACAACTATTTTCCCATCCATTTTTTCAATCTCATATTCTTTAAAAACTTTAAATCTCATTGGAAAATTTATGTCAAATCAGTCTTTGAATTCTATAAAACACTCATTCAAATATTTTATCATTGACTCTTCACTTGCGATCAATGTTTTATTTATACACCATGGTAAATTGCTTAATTTTATTTTCAATTGTTTATGCATGTTTTTTATATGTTATACAGAATCCTCCTATAAGTTTAGTTTCCCACACACTTTAAGAAACTTTAGTTTCCCACCAGATAAATTTTTGTACTCATATTGATTAAATCATTATAAGCATATTCACCTTATGCGAAGATCAATCCCACTATTTGAATGTTTTTCTAAACCAACATTTCAACAAATTTATAAGACTTGTATTCACATGAACTTTATCATATGTTTTCATTACCATTTACCTTAGTTTGTATTATCATATGTTTGCATTACCATTAGGCCTAGTTGGTGAATGAGAGGAAAAATGAAAAGGAGTGATGGGAAAGTTATGTGGTGACATTATGATACTTAATGAGGTATTAAAATTCATAATAAACCAACCCAAACATGAGATATCAGTCCAAATATCCCAAACTAGTAGGGTGCATGCTAAGCCCATTAGGCCTTGAGGAGACCTAGAGCTAATTGGGGGTCCAACCTCACTTATAGTTCTTGATGAGATATCTAGTTGATTGTAACATGTTTATGAGATGTATTTATACATTTATGATCTTTTGGTATGAAAATAAAGTTATAGGAAAGCTACTTTTAGCTCAGAGATAGTCCAAGCATGCATGGAAGGTGGAAACAAGCTCAATAAGGTGATTCCAAATGCTCATATATTTTCTGAAGATATGCATGGAGGATAAATAAGTTTAGAGTGGTTATTAAGGTACCATAACATTATTTTTTTGGATTTTTTTTCAGTTTTAATGTTATGGATTTAGGAAGAAAGCTTAAGGAAGAAAACTATCTAAAACCCTCACTAAACCCTTGGAAAGACCTAAATGGGAAAATAAGGATAGAAATTCATCTAGATGGGATGGAATGGACATGAAAGTAACTTTAGGTGTCAAAGGAATCTTTATATATCCTTCTAATCAATCTTTTTTCTACCCTACCTATACATACATGGTACACAATAGGTTATTTTGACTATTTTGTGTACTATGTAAGGTACAAGAGGTTTTAAAAGATGAAATCAAGTTTGGGAGAAATATATATACTTTTTATAACTAAATATGTCCATTTAATGTCTATAAAGTTTTTTCAAATCTCATCTCAGCCATTCAAAATTGGCATAGTGAATACAATGGTGGGAAGGGTGAAAAATTCAAGTGTGAGCCTTTTTAAGGTGCAACTGACTAGTCTAAGGCCATGGATATTATTTAAAAAATTCATGCACTCCATCCCATGGATGTTCATGGAAAAATTAAGCCAATTTTGAGGCCAAGTGTGAGGGGTGACTGAAAGAAGATTTTTTTAGATTACAGGCAGTGATGGCTTACTTCCAAGAGATTCCAAATGATTACGACTACAACCAATGCATGAAGAGGAATGTTTGAAACTCTTCCCTATAATTCTAATCATAAGACCTATCCCTATTTAGTTTTATAATTTTCAAATAGGTCCAAATCATGAAGGCAGTTTTCTGAGCCAAGAAGAGGAGTTTCATGCCACTTTTCATAAGTTTCATGATTTTTATGGACACTTTAACTTATTGATATTGCATGGTTCATTTTAAATATCTTTATCATGCATATGTAACCTCTTTTCTCAGCTTTACATGTGTTCAAGTGACCTTTGGACTTCATTTATCTCACCTCTTTCCTAAATGCTATAAATACTGACCTTTTTGGCTCTTTTAAGCAGCCTCCATTTGTTAATGGTGAAACCCTCAACAATTTTGTATTTGAATGACTCTTTAAGAAATAAAAAAGTGAATTGTACTACTTACATGATGTACAATTTAGTTTTGTTGCAATATTGTTGGTCTTGTCTAGTAAAAGATGATCTTTTCTAACATGTTATCCTTGATTGTTCACCAAGTGTGCAAAAGAGTAATTGTTACAGGTCTTTATTAGTGTCATATTTTAGTGTATAAGTGGTTAAGAAGTGGTTCATGATTGTATTCTCCCAAGGAATCATTCATTACCCTCTTAAGCATAAAAATACCTCTTGAACCTAGCCTATGAAACATTGATGTAATAATTTGTCTTGTGTTGTGAGTTTTGTGTAAAGAAAGATTTATTTTGCTCTAAGTGGTATAATTTCAGTCAATATGAGGAAATTAAATATTTCTGCATCACCTTTTAGTTTTCTAAGTTTGTCTTCTTACCCCTTTTCATGCAAAGTTGATAAATAAGAGAGTGTTTCAAAGAGTGCATCAAGGGAACTAGCCCTTATAGAGATTCATCTCAACAAATTATTTATCCATAGAAAGTGAGATGTTTCCATTGTGACATCTTGGATTAGGAGAGATAGGCATCTCCTCAAGGGATTCAAATCAAAGTGACAATAGTTTTTGACATGCCCAATGGGACTCTAAGTCCTAGAAGATTGTCACAGATTGGTGCTGGTCTTGGCATACTTACAGCTACAAGAACATCTACATTCAGTACCTAGTGACTCCACTAGGTTTTCAACTCTTTTATTGCTGATGTGTCCTTAATTTCCATGCCAAAGGTGACCACTAGGTCTACTACTAAAGGTATAACCTTTTAGTTTGTGCAATTGCCTTTGTATTCTATCAAAAGATTCAAATTTGTGAATACTCATCCTTATTTAAGGGAGTCAGTGTTTAAAAATTCCAAGTTCTTACTTATTTCAAACCCTAATACCTATAGTCTACATTCTAATATGGATATGAGGCAACTTTTTTAGACTTCACTAGATTATCTCCTTTGAATCTTGCCCAATATGACCATATTCTTGGAGCAGCCCTTAAGAGTGTTCCATATTTTAGTGGAGAAGGTCCTACTATTCCCATTGAACATATAAAAAACATAGTAAACTTTTACAATATCCATAACATCACTCATGATAATGTAGCCATTAGGTTATTGGCATTGTATTTCAAAGGGAAGGCTTTAGATTGGTATGGAACTCTACCTCATAATTTCATTACTTCATGGGATGAACTAGGAGATCTATTGTCTAAGAGGTTTGAAGAGAAGAGTGATCATCTATCACTAGCTGAGAAATTGATCATTATCAAGAGGGCTCCACAAGAGTTTATATAGGATTTTAACTCTATATTTTAAAAAACATTGGATAGGATCCTAGCCCTTGTGAGATATACTATAAATTATGCCTTCTTGTACTACCTAAAATCATTGAATAGTTATGTAGCCATGATGATCCATTTCATGTGTGAAAATACACTTCCTATTGCATATAAGATAGATATTAATGCTGATAATTATCTTTTTCAAGTAGGGAAGATTTTTCCTAGACTGCCAATGCCATTATTCCCTAATTTTTAGCCTCCCAGTCAAGTTGCAACCTTGGATCCTTTGCCTAATAGTAAAGAAAAGTTTGCCCTTGCCCATACCAATGAGATCCATGAAGTCAAGAGTTTGTTCCAAAGTGTTACCAACTAATTGATTACTCTCAAAAGATAACAATCTCAAAATCATAGGCCTTATCATCCCTATAATCCGTTTAGACAAGCAAGTAGGCCTCTTTTTCAAGATAATGCTCAAGGACAAGGTCAAATAACTCAAGCTAGACCTTACCAAAGTTTCAATCCCAATGGTCCATCATCAAATTATAAAGATCTTGTTCCCACTCAAAAAAACTTTGTTCAAGAACAATCATGTTATCCTTCTTATGACCAAGATCAAATCCAAGTTGCATATGCCAATGAAATGCCTACTCAAACAATGACAATGCAAGGTAGTCAAGTATCTCAAGTTCCTAGTTTTGAGGTGCAAATGCAAAGTGAGATAGAAAATAGACAAACACAATATAATTCTACCCTTATGAATCATTTAGAGGGAGAATTTTATGCCATAAATTATGTGGGAAGCTCAAATAATGTGAATGCTAGTGTATCTTCTAACACTAGGTCTAAAAAATGGGTTGTTGAAGAGGCACAAGGGGAAAATCAAGGACCTATTTTGACTCCTAAATCATCTCCAATGGTGGGTGGGTATAACTCAGCTCCTAAGGTATAGGAGAATCATAAATTTCAGAATTCACTGCCACCTCCTACACATCCATCTTCACATGCTACAACATAAGCTATTAGCGCTTCGAAAGAGGTTTTCAAGATGAATAACCCTTCTATGAATGTTGTGGATTAGATGAAGATATTACACATGAATATTTCATTATGGGATTCATTAACATTACTAAGACAAAAGGATATTCTCCAAAAGGAATTGCTTAGACTAGGTAAACAAGTTGGATAAACTAGAATTGAAAATGTTGTTTTCGCGAATAGAACTCAGCCCATTGATGGACAAGTGAAGAAAAATGATAATACTCCTCCCTTTTACCTATACTTGATAATTGGTTATTTCTTAGTTCTTAATTTTATCATAGATAGTCGGGCTAGTAATTCAGTTATACCTAAGTCAATAGTGGATAAACTAGGCCTCAAGTATGAACCAATAGCTAAAGGAATTTTATAATTGGATGGGCCACCAGCAAAGACCTTGGGAGTAGTCAAGGATTTGAATTTGATTTTGCATGCTTGTCCTACTTTTTCCATCCCTCATGATGTGGTTGTTGTAGATTTACCTCCATACTTTGCCCTTTGTTTGTTAAGAGAGTTTACAACTAAGATAGGTGGATACTTGGAAGCCAATTGATCATATATGGTTTTAAAGGCAAAGTATAGTACCAAGGTGAACATTGAATCAGAGCCTATTCATCACAATCATTTATATCCCTACATGCCTAAAGTTTCAAGTGTCAATTATGCTATTCTTGATGAGGAAGAGCTTCACATGGACCGATCTCCAACTTCTTCTCTTGAAGGAGTTTTTGATTTGTATCTAGATGAATGGGGAACTAAGCAATATGAGCATGATCCTTACAAATTCATAGAGAAATTTGGTCTTTCAGTGTATTGATTTAATGAGGATGATATTTCATGCCAAACTTGATGAAGCCAAGTGAAAACATGGATGGTTTATGGCATCTTTTCTTTGATGGATCAAGAAGTAAGATTGGATCAGGTGGTAGATCAATGTTGGTTTATCCATCCAAGGAAAGGTACTACTCTACTTTCAAGTTTTACTTCACTTTTACTTGTAATGTGGAAGAATATGAGGCCCTCATTCATGGCCTTGAGTGGGATAGGAAAATAGGTGTGAAAGAGTTACAAGTGTATGGTGATAGTGAGTTAGTTGTGAATCAAGTAAGAGGCTAAAATCTGAGTAATAACTCTTTGCTTAAGTCCTATAATCATATAATGTGTGATATTATGGAGGATTTCAAAGCCTTCAACATCAAATCTATCCCAAGAGAAGACAACAAACATGTTGATAGGTTGGCAACAATTAGAGCTCAATTTGATGTTCTAAAAAAGATAAAATAAGATAAGAAGCAACCTCATCTCAAAGTGATTGTAAGGCCCTCTACTCTTGATAATATCACTAATTTAAAAGTGTTTGATTGTAACCAAAAAATAAATTTTTTTATAGAAGAGGAGGCTAAGTTTTTCTCAAAGAATTAGTCCAAACTATAACAATAATATGGAGGGCAGTTTATACAATTCAATACAAACAAGCTCCCTAAAAGCTTAGTCAAACTTTAGAATATATTCAATGATGATGATCAGTTGAAGAAGGAAAAGGTAAGCATGTATACTAAGAAATAAAACTATGAGAAATTACATATATTCAAAGATAAGTTGCTTGCTCTTGGGAAGGTATGTACTAGAGAAGAAAGATGTGTTTTCATTGAGTTATGCAAAAAAAAAATTTGATGTCTTTGCATGGGAATATTTTGATTTAAAGGGCTTTGATCCAAAATTAGCTCAAAATAACATATATATATATATGAGAATGATAAGCATATCAAGAAAAGGAAAAGGATAATCAATCCTAATCTTGAGCCTCTCATGAGAAAAGAGCTTATAAAGTTGATTGAGTCTAAGATCATTTTTCCTACTAAGCATTCATTTTGGTTGGCAAACTTAGTCCCGGTAAGGAAGAAGAATGGGAAAATAAGGTTATGTATTGAATATAGAGACTTGAATAGATTTTTCTTGAAGGACCATTATACTCTTCCTTTCATGGAATAGCTTTTGCAAGTTGTGGTAGGTAGTGAAAGGTTCTCACTCCTTAATGGATATTCATGGTATAATCAGATTTTGGTAAAGGAAAGTGACCAATATAAGATAGCCTTTAATAATAAATGGGGTACATATGATTATAAGAAAATATATTTTGATTTTTATAATGTTGGAGCTACATTTTAAATTGTAATGGATATGACTTCTCAAGTTCTAATAAATGATATAGTGTTGGTGTATCTTGATGATATCAAGGTCTATTCTAAAGATGCAAAGGATTACTTGAATCACCCTAGGTAGAATTTTGAAAGATGTAGAGAGTTTGGAGACTCTCTCAATCTAAAGAAGTGTGTGTTTACTATCCATGAAGGTAAACTTTTGGGACATATAGTCTCCAAGAAAGGCCTATCCATATATCTTGAAAGGGCAAGTGCAATCTTGGCATTGACTTTGCTTAAACATAAGAAAGGTTTGCAAAGTTTTTTTAGAAAAATCAATTTCATAAGGAGATTTATTCTTGATTTTTATAATTTAGTCAAGCCTCTAACCTATATGCTAAAGAAAGATGAATTTTTACTTGGACAAGAAGAAGGAAGGAGAGTTTTAAAGAGATTAAGCAATCTATTACTCAAGATCCAACCCTAGCAAGTCCTAATTTCTCAAAGGAATTCAACTTGTACAAATTTGGAAATGAAGAAGTAATATCTACCATGCTAACTCAATCAAACGAAGAAAACTTAGAGCAGCCTATTGCCTTCTTTAGTCAAGGATTGGAAGGCTATGATGTAAGATACACTTATGTAGAGAAGCAAGTAATTTTAGTTGGTATAAGTATAAATAAGTCTAGGCATATCATATATAAAAATAAGATTCATATATTGGTACCTTATCCTAGTGTCAAAAACTTATTTTTTAAGTAGAGATTTGAACGAAAAAAGGGTTGGTTGGATCACAAAAGTGATGGAGTATGATGTAGAAATCAAGACAACCAAGCTAGTGAAAGGGAAGGGATTATGTGATCACATTGCTTCAGATTTGAAGGAAAAAAATAAGTTGTCTTATCCCTTCATGATGACCCTATGATAGTTTCCTATTCATCAATGACGAGTTAGACACAAGAAATGATCCATTTTCTTTAAACTAGTGAGTGTCCACAAGGCCTAGATAGAGCTAAAAGAAGGCACTTCAGAATGTAATCTATTCCTTATGTACTTGTTGATGGAGTGTTGTTTATAAAAGACTTCTTAGGTGTGTTATTAATGTGTGCTGAATCAGATCAAGTTGAGGAAATATTGCTTGAGTTTCATGATGGACCAGTTGGTGGTCACTTTGCTCTAAGAACCACAACTAATAATATTATGAGAGCTAGATATTTTTGGCCTAGTTTGTTCAAAAACACCCATGATTGGGTAAGGAAATGTCAAAAATGTGCTCTCTTTGATGGTAAGCAAAATAATTCAACCTTGCCTCTTCATCCAATACAAGTAGACTAACCTTTTATGCAATGGGGTCTAGATTTCATAGGCCTAATCAACCCACCTTCTAGTGCTAGCTACAAGTGGGTGTTGACTTCTACAGATTAATTTACAAGATTGGTGGAGGCTGTAGTTCTCAAAGAAGAAAATGAAATTTTAGTTTTAAAATTTTATGAAGGCATAGTGACAAGGTTTGGGGCTCCTTCAGTAATAATTTTAGATAATGCATTGGCTTTCCTTAGAATGAAGACAAGTGAGTGGGATTTGAAACATGTTATTTATCATAGTACTTCCTCTAACTATTATCCACAAGGGAATGAACTAGCTAAGTCCACCAATAAGAATCTAATTAGGATCATAAAGAGGACAATGGAGGAAAACCACATAACTTAGTATTCCAAGTTGAAGATAGCTCTTTGGGCTGACAGGATCAACCCAAAAAGACCAATTGGAAACTCACCATATACACTTGTTTATGGAAGAGAAGCTAGACTACCTATTTCACTGGATCTACTAGCCTTGGATCTCACTTATGAGTTATAGTTGATGGAAAATGAAAGCATAGAGGTTAGATTATGTGAGTTGATGGAGCTTGAAGAATTAAGAGATCAAGCTATGCAAACTATGAGGGCTCATCAAGATCAAAAAAAGAGATATTTTGATAATAAAGCCACACTAAGAAGTTTCTAAGAGGGGGACATTGTTCTAAAGTGGGATGAAGATAGGGCTAAGTCTGGAAAACACACAAAGTTTGATGCTTTGTGGAGTGGCCCTTATGTCATCACTCAATGCAAACAACACAACGCTTTCTAACTTTCAAAGTTAGATGGAGAGGAGCTTCATATCCAAGTTAATGGGATATATCTCAAAAATTTATACTAAGATATCCTCTCTCCTTTTACATAGTTGTTGTTTTCCTTGTTTCACTAAGTGCTTATGCACATGTGTGAGTCTTGTTGGGTTCTCTTTGTTTGTGTTTGCTTGGCATGTTGTGGGATTTTATGTGTGTTTTAAGTAATTAATTTTTAGTTGTCCTCAATATTTCATTGACTCCCTATCCCATGGATTGATACGTTTATTGGTCTTTAGTATAGCAGGCATACTACCCATATGAGTCACCATTTTGTTGACCAAATTTGATTTTCAGGTCAAATTTAGACCCTATTGGTAATTTTTTTTGTTTTTTTAGATGTTTATGGGTCAAATACTTTATAATAAGTTATTTTATAGTTCATTTTAGGTTGTCTAATGTATTTTTAGCCTTAGTCATGGTCCAATAAGTTTATTTGTCATGTTGAGTCACTTAGTGGGCTTTTAGAGCTCATAAATACAAGTGGCATGGTTCCTAAGGTGTCCGGGTGTCTTATTTTACTTTTAAATGCCCAAGATGTTAGATTATCTATTATGAATGTCAATTCAATCATAATATTTTGGGTTATCTAACTTAAGATCAAATAATCAACTAAAAAGGGTGAGTTTGGCACTTGTACAACCCATGGAGGAAGGTGACACATGGGATAAGGAGATGGAATGTCTCTTAATATTTATAACACTAATATAAATTATTGACATGATTTTTAAGTTCCATTTTTAAGACAAAACCATTCTACTACTTATTTGACTTTTTAGACATATAGAAGTGACCATTAGATTTGTGATTAGTAAAGATAGCTGAAGAGGTTTCAAGCCAAATTATTTTGTGAGGTTTTAGTAAACTTAGATACCTTAATTTACATAATAATATTTTTAATAATGGTGTTATTTACTTTATGAATGATCCTTTACAAGATGACTGTGTTTTTTTGCTCATTATTTCCTACACCCTATAAGTTTTAATCCATTTTGGTTAAGTCCATACGAACCAATTGGTGATGTTGAATATAAAGGATTATGGATACCTTCTCAAATGATATCCATAATTAATTTCATGTTTCATGGTGTTTTTATTGGCAAGTTGTCTCATGCTTTGGGAAGGTGTCAACATTGTGAAGTTTCAGTCAATTCTATCTTATTACAAAATGTTGGTCTTCTATAGAGGTATCATGTCAATGGAAAATGATGTACTATAAGTCTTAGGGCCATATTATCATATCTTCCCATTTTTGGTTTCATCATATTATGCTTTGGGAAAATTTTAGTCTTGCTATTCATCTTAGTCAATTCTTTGCTCAATTTCATGTTGGAACACACATGTATAGATCTTGTTTTATCTTGTTTACAGAGTTGTACTCAGGTTATATCAGATTACCAAGTCATTAATATTTGGATAAAGTTAATTTGGATGTTTTGGGAAGTGGAAGTTTGTGTGGAAGCTCATTCATCATATCAAACAACCATTAGATGCCCCTCCCTGCTTTGTTCAAATGTTTGCAAGTTGTTTTAAAGTCAATATAGATGTTTTAGAACTTGTATTCATACCTAATTAATGTATATCATGTATTAGAGGGGTTAAAATTAAGTTTGAGTTGATCTTGAGAAAATTCATACATTTTTTTGCTCCATTCTATGCCCCTACTTGCATACAATCCATATGCACACCTACAAGAGCCTTTGCTGACATCATGCTAAAGGTGAAGAGTTGGAAGATGTATTAATCTCTTAGGATTTTTATAAGGTTATGGATATTTGATGAGATAATAGAAGGTTCATAACATTAGTATCTTATATACTATCAAAAAGCTCACCTTATTGCATATGTATGCTAATGATCACCTACAAGGGGTACCTCAGAACTTTAGAGGCCTCATAATGGAAGATTTAGAACATGCTAGGGTCCTTTTAAAATAATAGCATGTGAAAGAGTCATAAAAGACATATATAAGGTTTGAAAAGGGTAAAATATGATGCAATCTACCTTGGAAGAAGTAGAGACTGAATTATGGGAAACCTTCTCATAAATGTGAAAATAGACGTCCAAGGGGTTTTTGTAGATCTCTTATAGCATGGTTGAAATGAAATTTGAAACATATAAGTAGGTGAACCTTATATACTATAGTATGGACAAGAGATATGAAAAAAATGGATTCAAAAGGATTGATGGAAGGTGGAAAGTGAAGGCCTTAAAGTTGCCTCTAAAAACACTGAATTCTTGCATTAATCTCTACAAAATTGGAAGTTTGAATGACATTTGACATCCCACAAGAAAATAAGGCATTACCTCATGGATAGAGTAGTCTCATGGATTTAGTGGTGAATAAAATTTCATGAATACCATCAATATAATGTTGATGCATCCTTTTTCAATCTTATAGATACCTACAAGTGTTCCTTCCCAGGGAAAATATGCACGTACAGTAAGGTATGAAAATAGTGACCCAAACTTGATGTCTAGGTGGTGTTTAGGGAATATAAGGTAAATAAAATGTATGAAAATATACCATATGGTTATAATGATTCATGGAGAGTCTCTTAATACCATGAATAAGCTCACACACACCTATATGAATCAAAGGTAGGGTTTCTTGGTCAGAATAGGGAAAGACTCAGTTTATGACCTCAAAGTGCATATGAAGGGTTAAATGGAAATTATAATGATGAGAAAAAAATGTGACCACCTCAATTAAGATAATTATTAAATTCATAAACTCTTATAATGATGAAATAAGCCTACACAGACATCTTGCAACCTTGTATGCACCTACAATTGAGTGTGCAATCATGTTGAGGGCAAGGAGGTGAGTATGCTTAAGAGGTGGAAGAGGGTTTGATAATGAATTTAAAATGGTTCATGATTGATAAATAAAGTGTTTCCATAAGATCCAATACTACCTTCAAGATGATCATCGACTCTCTTTTTATCCCAAAGGTAGCAGTTTGTACAGTTACCCTAAGGGACTCTTTTCTCAATGGGTAAGAATGAGAAACCTAAGGGAAAAGAGAATTTTTTGATGAATATTAAAATTATTTAGCATAAATTGGGGATTTATATCATGCTTAAGTAACATAATAACATTTATTTTATACCTTGAGGGGTCATTCTTAGGAGAGAGTGAAAAATGCAAGAAATAGTCCTTTTTGGAGGCCTTTTTTGGGCATTTTGAGTTGGTTAGGTACCTAAATAAATGATTCTAACCTTAAATTTAGTATATAGTCTCATTATGACCTAATAAAACTCATAAAATATTCATTTTACCTTAGGTAAGAGGGATATACCTCACTATTTTGTCTCAGAGGTCAGTCAGTCAAGAAAAATTAGGGTTTGGCAAAACAAGCTAATGAAGTCAAAATGGAAAAAATAACTTGATGGAAATATTTGGAAACCTCAAGAAAAATATTTTGAGGTGTATGAAAGTAAAATAGGTTATGTGAAGCACTAGGTTAGGGTCAGACCTCTCAAAATGACTAAAATACCCTTGTATACAATCCAACTAGACAAGCTTCCATTAGGCCTAGTTGGTGAATGAGAGGAAGAAATGAAAAAGAGTGATGGGAACGTTGTTTGGTGAAATTTTTGAGATGTAATGAAGTGTTAAAATTCATAATAAACTAACCCAACCATGATAGATCTGTCCCAATATCCAAAACTAGCAGGGTGCATGCCAAACCCATTAGGCCTTGAGGAGACCTAGAGCCAATTGGGGGTCCAACCTCACTTCTAGTTCTTGGTGAGATATATAGTTTATTATAGAATTTTTATGAGATGTATTTATACATGTATGATATTTTTTATGCAAAGAAACTTATAAGAAATCTACTTTTAGCTCAGAGATAGTCCAAGTATGCAAGAAAAGGGTAAATAATCTCAATAGGGTGATTCCAAATGCTCATATATTTTATGAAGATATTCATGGAAGATGAATAAGTTTGGAGAATTTATTAGGGTAACTTAACATCATGTTTGTGGAATTTTTTGGTAGTTTCAATGTTAGAGATTTATGAACAAAGTTTAAGGAAGAAAGCTATCTAAAACCCTCACTAAACCCTTGGAAAGACCTGATTGGGAAACAAAGGCTAGAGATGCATCTAGATGGGATGGAATGGATATGAAATTAATTTTAGGTTTCATAGGAATCTTCAAGGCTCATCTTCATCAATGTTTGTGTGACCCTACCTGTACGAATAGGGTACAAAATAGGTTCTTTTGACTATTTTGTGTATTGTGTAAGGTGCAAGATATTTCAAAAGATGCAATAAAGTTTGGGAGAAATATATTGAATTTTTATAACTAAATATTTCCATTTAATTCCTAGAATTTTTTTTTAAGTGCTCAAATAATAACTCTCATCTCAGTCAGTCAGAACTGGCATAGTGAATATAATGGTGAGAAGGGTGAAAACTTCAAGTGTGAGCCTTTTTAAGCTGTATCTAAGTATTATAAGGCCATAGAGAGTCTTTAAAAGTGTCATAAACTCCATCCCATTAATTTTCATGGAAAATTTAAGCCAATTTTATGGCCAAGTGTGAGGGGTGACTGAAAAAGGAGTTTTTTTAGACTACAGGTGGTGATGGCTTACTTTTAGGATATTATAAATGAGTAGGACTAAAAAAATGCATGGAGAGGCATGTTTGAAATCCTTCCCTCTAATTTCAATCATCATAAAAATCCATATTTAGCTATGGAATGTTAAAATAGGTCCAAATCATGAAGACAATTTTTTGAGCCAAGACAAGGAGTTTCATGCCACTTTTCATAAGTTTCATGACTTGTATGGACACTTGAACTTTCTATAATTACATGGTTGATTTTAAATCTATTTATCATTCATACATAACCTCTTTTATTATCTTGACATGTGTCCAAGTGAATTTTAGACTTCCCTTGTCTCACCTCTCTCCTAGATGCTATAAATATTGACCTTTTTGGCTCTTTTGAGCAACCTCCATTGGTTAATGGTGAAACCCTAGCTATTTTTTTATTTGAATGATTCTATAATCAATAAAAAAGTGAATTTTACTACTTACATTCTATAAAATTTAGTTTTGTTACAATCTTGTTGGTCTTGTCTAGTAGAAGATCTTTTCTAGCATGTTATCCTTGATTATTCACCAAGTGTGCAGAAAACTAATTGTTACAGGTCTTTATTAGTGTTCTCTTTTAGTGTATAAGTGTTTTAAATGTGGTCCATGACTGTATTATCCTAAGGAATCATTAATTTCCCTCCTAAGCATCAAAATACCTCTTGAACGTAGCATATTAAACATTGATGTAATAATCTGTCTTGTGTTATGAGTTTTATGTGAAAAAAGCTCTATTTTGCTTTAAATGGTATAATTTAAGTCAACAGGAGGAAATTAAATATTAATGAATCACCTTTTAGTTTTTTTAAGTTTGTCTTCTTACCCATTTTCAAGCAAATTTGATAAATAGGAGAGTGTTTCAAATAGTGCATCAAGGGAACTAACCCTTCTAGAGATTCATCTCATCAAATTATTTACCCATAACAAGTGAGATGTTTCCATTATGTCACTTAGATGAGGAGAGATAGGCATCTCCTCAAGGGGTACAAATCCAAGTGACAACAATTATAAAGACTAAACTTGTTGAAATACAAGTACATATTGACTTGTAAAATCAAGTGTGATACTCATGAGGTAATGGTTGAGTTCCTTGAAAGGATGTTCTGGTATGAATAGTCTAAATTATTGACATGTGTTGATTGGTAAGTGAAACCATGTGGTGTGTAAGGTATTATTGTATATACCTAATATTATTTTTTAAAAATGAATACTTCTAATTGTTACAACATGGATGAAATGCATACTAATTTTATACTTGAGAGGAATAATGTTAACTTCTGATCAGATGGATTTTAAAATTTTATGTATTTTGTTATGTTATTATTATGATGTAAGTGCAGTGAGATGGTGGGATTGTAATCCCTGTAACCATCATGTGAGCTCAAAAATTTGTAGAGAGCATGCTAAAAACCTTAGGGGTTGCATATGAATGTCTAGTATGGATTCTGTGATGTTTGGTATGGTTAGTGTAGGATGCTATACTAACCCATAAATGGTGGATGGTGAAAGGTAAGTAATAATTGTTTGATAAATCTATATTCTTGTTGACATTCGATGATGAGTGTTACCAAGAATATTATCATGCACCACATGTGTGTTGAGGACCATAGAAGTATGGTTGTTATTGTTGATATTTATTCTAAAATGAATGAAATAAGTATGCGTGAGACATACATTAGGTGGTGGCAACACCATGTACCTATAATAATGTTGTGTTGTTGAACATTCTATAGAATGATATAAAATTATGAGTATATATATATATATATATATATATATATATATATATATATATATATATATATATATATATATATATATATATATATATATATATATATATATATATATATAACTTAAAATGTTGCATCAAGACAACATCTCAAATCTAAGGATTTTGTGAAAATATGTTGGATTGCTTTTGGGCAACTTCTATTTAAAGTTACTAATTTATGTGTTAATAATTCCTCATTATGAGAGGAAGTATCTGCTGGAAACTATTTTTCTATTAAAAATTTTAGTCATGGGTTCATGGCAAAGATAAAATTATTGAATATATGTTATTTTGTATGAACTCATTATTGGGAGTTTGTTGGTTTAAAGAGTACTGAAAAACTCTTTTGTTAGGAAATATTGGTATATATTTGGTAATTTTAGCCTATGATGCATATTTTTGCATGAATTAACTAAATTTATAGTTGCATAGGTGATTGAAAATTAGGTAAAATTTAATGGTATTGTGTTAAAAATAGTAGTTCATTGGCAAGCTCACCATGGTAAGGGCATGTAAAAGCGTTAATGTTTTCTTGAGCAAAATTGTGGTCTTGTGAGGCACAAAATTATAATTTATATGTTATATAAGTTGAAATTTTTAGAGTTTTCTTGGAAAAAAAAGGTATGTACAACACCTTGTCTTTCTCATCTTGGTCTTACAAAGCAAACTGAGCCAAGTTAGAAGGATGGTTTTTCTAGCTTGGTTAAATGTAGGATATGGTTGTCCTAGAGGTAGCATATGAATTTTAGTATAGTAAGGTTATGTGTTTATTCATGATGTGAGTTTGATAAATCTTCTAGTTATACGAAGAAGGTAAGTGTATGATAATATTTCTTATTTTGGGTATAAGACTACACAAGTGTGTAGTATGCATGACTATTATATTGATAACAATTGATAAAATTTATCAATATAGTTATTTCTATGCTTGAGCTATCTCTTGATTCTTGTAATGTGTTTGCATTTCATGAAAAGAGTGATAAAGTCTCTTTTCGGTATAGCATGATTCATGGTTGTTAATTATCACTGGGAAGACTCCTCTTTAAGGAGGGAGGACGTCATGACCCTACCATTTGGCACCATTACTTAACTAAGTTGTTGAGGTCCAGTGTTATGTTATTTGGATTACAGGTAGAATTAGACCTAATCAATTCTTTTCTTGAGTTTTATGATCCATATATATATATATATATATATATATATGTTTTTATAATATATATGTATGTATATGTATATAGACATATATATGTCAAGAGGAGTTTCTCATCATGATAAATGATATTGCCCTAGTGGTTGAATCTTATATTCATCTTAGTTATGGAAGTTAATTGTTTTAACTGTATGCATGGCACAAATATATATTTACATAAATAATTTTAATTATTGAACTTAATCATTTATAAAAGTTGTTATTGCATTTAATTCAAATGCTTAGACTTTTGGAAAAGTGTATAAATTATATATAGGGTATTTGGGTTGTCTTAATCCTTGTGCATAAGTCTTTGGAAAAGGTGTCTTGTCATGGAAGATGTGTGGCATGGTTCATAAGGGACTTTATTTAATTTTTTTGATAATTCTATGATATGTTGAGCTATGTATGGGGAGAGGATGTTCCTTCAACACCTAGGTGAAAAGCAAGTAAAGACAATTGAAAAAAAAGAAACATTTTATTATCCCTTATCCAAAGTCAATGTTGGAATTGCTATATAAGCCAATTTGGAAAGTAATAGAAAATGTATGAAGGAAAAAAATGTTTCCTCTTATATAGGAGTTCGAATGCTAGATGCAACTTTATTTTGTTAAGCCATAGACCTATCACCACATTAGGCATGTGAATCCTTCCTTGTAGGTTATATTCTATTTTTAAAATTTTATAATAATAATTTCAAGTTATAAAACCCTGTTTGCTTGATCTTCAACATGTGTTTTTTCCATCTAGTTTAAATTTTGATTTTAAAATTTTGTATTAATAATTGGCAGGATATTTAAAAACCCTGTTGGATATATTATTTTATGAAGATATTGGTTATTCTCACTCGAGCATATACCACGATTAGGAGAAAATATGAAGTTGTGTAAAAATTATTGGTTATTTTGCTTTAGGAAAGATA
>JARHVA010001134.1:3437500-3490000 GCA_037957365.1 Torreya grandis
AATATCTAGTATCAGAGTGATCATAGAGGTTTTTCACTTGTAAGAAATCTAGCAGAAGCCCATGTGCTCCATAGATGCTATTTTCTTCACCTTTTTGTATTAGTTTATATAGTATGAGAAGTAGACAAATCATAAGACTATGATTCCAATCAGATATGGTCATTTATACATTAATTCACATGTCATAATAATTATAATAACTCATAAAGACTTGGATGTACAAATCTTTAAAAGCAAAATTGTCCTTGTGTCCTTTGTTGCCTAAAAACCTACAAGGTGGAGCAGGTTGATTTTTTGCCATAATATCAAGACCATTTATCAAAAGGTCCTAAATTTTTTATGATATTTATGTAACTCATTGATGAAACCTAATTTAATAGGACATATATTTTTGGATTAGGTCATACCATTCTTATAATACCTTCAAATAGTTTATTCGTAATCTGTACAACTAGGTTGATTTTCTGCAATTCTAGGCCATACAAGGCAAATATTTGAGTGCCATTTTTTGAACTATGTTATTTATTTCATGATGGTCCTTCCCAACTTTTTTTGTATAACTATACATGTTGCCTTTTATTACTTTGGGATCCTCAAATTTGACTGAACAATTTTCAATAGTAGATTGATAGGCATGCCAATTTTTCTGCATTCTTGGCTGTACATAAATAATTTATAAAATCTAAGGAATATATGAGAATAATTTATTCATTTTCATCCTCATACAATCTTTATTTATAGTTGTGCATAGAGCCATACAAATATTTGGGTGCTACAAAGTTGGCCTAAAAATTTGATTATTATGTGGAGGAAGGAACATTAATGGGGAGCAAAGAAAATTGATAACTTGACAACCAAAGAGGTCCAAGGTGAATTTAACGTCATAAGGTGTGTTTTGACAGTAAATTTTTCCCTTTTTACCTAGCTTAAATTTAAATTAGTTATCAAAATATCTCAAAACCACCTATAGTACAATTGACAAGTTATTCTTTTATTAAAACTTTCATTTACAAAAGGTTCAAAGGTCAATTCCCTCCATGTAGAAAGTTTAATGATACCCCAAAACTTATAAATTCCACTAAATTTAGCATAAAAATCAATTTTTTGGGGGCATTTTTTTAAAAAAGAAAGTGGAAATCAGCAATAGAGGTCAACAATAAAAAAATAGGCATTTTTATTTCTTTCAAAGAATTGTAAAATTATTGAATTAAATATTATGTGACATTATAATTTCATTAAAATTTCACAATAATCACAAGTTTTTAAAACTCAATCACAATGTTTGGTCATATCTATGCTTCTAACTCATGTTTGTAGGTAATGGCATGATTCTTGAGTTACTACATACAACACCTAATATATCTGTAACAACAACATCTAGGCATCAACCCTTTAAATCATTAGGTTGAAACAAGGCACATGTACTCATAGCCTTCCCTTTATTTACTTGTTCATTACAATTGAAAGGCATAAATCTTAAATGTAAAATTTCCAAGTATATAGTGAAGTTGTGTGCATATATAAGGAATTCCATCTAAGTAAGTTCCAGTGATTGGATGAACATTTTCTAGTACTCTCTAGGTACCAAGTATCAAACTCTTTTTCATATGTTTATGTCTTTTTACTGTACCACTGGGTATATAGAAAGGATGAGCTTCTTCTTTGTACCGATGGGTATAAAGGATGGACACATATGAAGAAAGGTTTGGTATATCAATTTGATAGTATATAAAAAGGGAGACATATAAATATAGAGTGATAAGGAACTAATCCATCACACATAATCTTGATAATGGTTACACAATCTTCAAATTTTTTTTGTTGGATTCATAACTTATCAAAAGTGACAACTATTCTTCTTGGAAAACAAAGGTCAAAACTCGACTAGAAATTGAAGAAATTTGGCCTATTGTAGATGGCTCCTACACTCAACATGAATTCTTTTTTGATGAGCAATGTAAATATAACAAAGCCAATAAGAAGGCAAAATTGATCATAATATTCAAGGTATCTAATGAAGTGCAACCATGCATTCGTGAAGTCCAAAATGCCAAGGTAACTTGGTACAAGCTCCAAACTATATATAAATCCAAGAATGAGAGCAAAATTTTACATCTAAAAAGTCGACTCCACTCTCTCAAATCGATATCTAAAGAAAAATTGGAGGCTTTTCTTGAACATGTTGCAATACTGAGGGTATCATGTCAATGCTTGGGTGAAATTATCTTAGATGACTCTCTTGTACCCATTATCTTGAGAGCTCTACCACCCTCATATAGGATATTTGTGACCACTTTGATTATCATAGAATAGAAACCATGTTTTGAAAAACTTGTGAATATGTTGTAACAAGAAGAGTCTCTCCTTTGTGGTCATCAGTGATATGAACTCAAATATTATTGGTATAATACCTTCAAGAAAGGTTCTTTTAGTGGTTCTAAGTTCGCTAACCAACAATCATCCCCTATGACATGCAATAAACCACAAGAACAAAAAAAGGGAACTTGGCAAAAGAAACCCAAAAAACAAGGTAATGTTGTTGAACAAGAAGAAAATGATGATGATGGACACTTCCTATACTCTATTGATGTTCATGGATAATATTCTTCACAAAGTTACATATGGTATGTTGACTTGTGTGAAACCCAACATATGATAGGATGAAAAGATATGTTTTTGACATTGAAATATACACACAAAAAAAAGCATGTTTCATTAGGTGATGATACCTCATACAGTGTAAAAGGAATTGGTCACGTTGCATTACATCTTGGCATACAAACCTATATAATAAAAGATGTTTTATATGTACTTAATTTAACTAAAAATTTATTATCAATCAGTCAATTTTTGGACCACAATTTGAAGATTCACTTTGACTGTAAAAGTGGAAAGAAAATGTGTTTGATCAAAGATAAATCAAAGAACTAAAAAATTATTACATGAGCATCCAATGTGAACCACATGTTTCAATTTGATTTCATTAAAAAAAATAATTAGGCACTCGTGGTAAAGGTCATAGAATTAGTGCAATTATGGCACAGAAGATTTGGTCACATCAATTTTAAATATACCAACACACTCCACTATTATAACATGGTAAGAGGATTGATACCTCTTTAAAAAGGTATAGACAAATGTCATGATTTCATAGCATCAAAGCAACATAGAGATCCATTTCATAAAATTACCTATAGATCTAATATTAAACTTGATCTAGTTCACACCAATTTGTGTGGACCAATGAAATAGAGCCATGTTGGGTTTAAGCACTTCATGCTATTTATTGATGATTTTTCTAGAAAAATGTGGGTCTAATGTGTGAAAACAAAGAGTCAAGCCTTTAAAACTTTTAATAAATTCAAAGTGGATGTTGAAATAAAATTTGGTCAAAAAATAAAGGACCTCTACTCAGATAGTGGGGGGTAGGGAGGGTGGTTGGGGGGGGACTTCACTAGTAACTAATTCAAAGCATTTTTTCAAGAAAATGATATTCGTCATCAAATGGCACCTCCACATACACCATGGAGGAATCATACTATCATGGAAATGGTGTGATGTATGCTATATGATTCATGTTTTACAAAGGTATTTTGCATAGAATCAATCAAAACCATAGTCTATCTGCTCAATAGAGTTCACACTATAGCTCTTGATGGGGTATCACCATAGGAAGAATGGTCAAGTAAAAATCCATCTAGATCACATCTTAAATTTTTTGGATGCCAAGAAAGTATGCACATTCTCAAATCAGAATGAGCTAAACTTGATATAAAATCCAAAAATTATGTGTTCTGAGGGTACAATGAAGAATCAATTGCCTATAGACTCATGGATAAAAAAACTAGACAAATATACACTAGTAGGGATGTTGAGTTCTTTAAGAAGATAGAAGTAGAAGCTCCTTCTACAAGATCACTTGATAAACCAATCAGTCCCATAAGAAATATAGATGATGGCAATCCATTAGTAGAAGATAATGATGATGGGTATGCTCAGAGAAAAGGGACCGACTATGAGGAAACATTTTCTCCCATAGCTAAGATCATAACAATCAGAATGATTTTTCTTTAGCTGCACAATTTGGTTATAAATTCCATCAGATGGACATCATAAGTGCCTTTGTTAATGTATATTATCATTCCAAGAAAATAAGATAAAGTTTTTAGACTTGTAAAATCATTGTATGGTCTAAAACAGGATCCTAGGGCATGCTATATCAAAATTGATGAACATATCTTGAAACATGGATTCAAAAGGAGCCCATACAATCCTAGTCTCTACCTAAAATAACAAGGGGGAGATAGTAACTATCATTATATATGTTGATGATCTAATCGTCACTTGCAATTTAGTGAAGATGATTGAGTCAACAAAAAAAGATTTAAACTAATCATTCGATATGCCAGATCTCAGGTTTATGCATTATTGTCTTGTTTTAGGAGTTTTGTAGAGAGAAAATCACATTTTTATATTTCAGCTCAAATATGCCAAGAAAACACTCAAAAAATTTCACATGATGGATAACAAACCAATTGCCACACCTATGGAGACAAAACTTCAGGTGTCTCATGCAGATCCATCACCATAAGTAAATGCAACTCTATATAGAAAGTTGATAGGGAGTCTCATTTATGTGACTTATACTAGGCTAGACATGAACTATGATATCAGTTATCTCTCAAGGTTCATGTAAGATCCCAAGGTCAGTCATTGGAAAGTAGCAAAGTGGGTATTGAGGTACATTAGAGGAAGTATGGATTTTAGCCTAGAATACAAGAAGAATGACAACTTGTTCTTGATAGCATACTCATATTTAGTTTATACAAGGAACATTGATGACAAAAAATCTACTTTAATATTTGTATTATTTTTAGGATCTAGACTAGTATCATGGGGGAGTAAGAAGCAAACTTATGTTTCAAGGTCATCCTAGAATCAAAATATCACACTGTAAGAGGAGATTTTTGTGAAGTGATCTGGCACAAATATATACTTGAAGGATTTTGGATATAACAAATTCAACCAATAATTCTTAATGTAGATAATAAAGGAGAGTGGATCTTCTTTGTGATCCAGTATTTCATGAATGCACCAAACACATTGAGGTGTAAATACATTTCATTCACGAACATGTTTAGAACAATAACATCCAAGTCCAACATTGCCCAATAGATCAATAATGTGCAGATGTTTCACTAAATCACTTGTGTAGGAAAAAAATGAAGAATTTAGAGAATCTCTCTCTTTTTCACTTGAGACAATGTTGAATTAAGGGAGGGAATATTAGGTGTATCCTAAGGTGTGATTAATTCTCTATTTAAAAATAAATGTGATTGAGTAATATTTTATTACTCATGGTAGTTATGATAGTATTCAAACTTTCTATAGTTCGTTTATATCTTCCATATAATATTAGGGAGTTTTCATAGTTTTTGGATTGGGATAAGATAATGCCTACCCTATTATATAGGGAATATTTTTAGCATTAATATTTTTATAAATTCATAAGCTTTGTAATGTTTTTGTTGATGGAATGAATATCATTATTATTCCTCCTTTATATTACTTGTGTAGTTAGTGTTTTGAAACATTAAGCCTACAGTATCCTATAGATGAGAAAGTATACATGACGGCCTACAAATCATTGAAGATCCTTTCCTAGATCAATTATAATATGTTAATTTTTACTTGTATTGTGTGCTTAATAACTAATTATCATATTCTATATTTCTTGTTAATTTTTAGCACTTCCTTTTCTTGTATTCAAATTCATTGCATACATTATGGATAAATGATATGATATCATCCCCTTCTAGTATGATTGATTTGAATGGATGGATAAAAACAAGTAAAAATTAATGGAAGATGATTATAAGGATGATTTAGATCTTGATAGCATGGATACATATAAACAATTTGAATCTAAAAAATTATGATTGTGATTTTGTCTAACAGGAGAAAGATGCACCTTTTACATCATCTCTATATTCCTCTTTGGCACATACCTTAGGAACTCTTTTGGATATCTCTTTTGATTCTTCTTTTCCCACACCTAAATATTCCTCATTGTTTTCTCCTATAGAACCCTCTTTAGTCACATCTCTTGATTCTTTTATGGAATCTTCTTCAATTTCACATATTGAGTCCTCCTTGGTTTCTCCTATATAACCCTTTTTGGTTAAATATAGTGATTATTCTTCACCTTCCCTCCTATATATCTTTGGATTGTTCTTTTCTCCTATAGAACCCTTGTTTGTTACATCTCTTGATTCTTCTATGGAATCTTCTTCAATTTCACATATTGAGCCCTCCTTGGTTTCTCCTATATAACCCTTTTTGGTTACATATAGTGATTATTCTTCACCTTCCCTCTTATATATCTTTGGATTGTTATTTGCTCACAACTATTGATTCCTCCTTGTGTTCCCCCATATAACCCTCTTTGATTATCACTTTAGGCCTTTCCTCTCATACACCTCTTTTTGATGGTGTTTCTATTTAAATGAGTACACCTAGGGCCTGTTCTTGTGAATCCCTTCAAGATAAAAGCATCACTATGAAAATGAGTTACAAAATCAAAACCAACAATTAAGCTGAAATATCACATCTCTTGAAAATAACAAAAAATTTATAAAGAATCCATTATATGATAGTGTTAATCATGTATCTACATCCTTATCTTACTATCATGGGCCACATGTGCAACATTAATTTATAATTAATGTTTCAAAAAGATAAAAAATTTCTAATAAGAGTCCATGTGAGATTCTAAGAGAAACTAATGATCTACAATTCTTCATGGAGTAAGGAGATAATGTTGTCCTATAGAAATAATTGATGTGTAACAAGAATCTTCCAAAGACTAGTAATATATCACTTGGTCATTTAATTAAATTGCTCATGAATCCTATTCAACCAACCTTTCTGTGTAATGGTTCAAACTTGGTATCTGGGCTTGTGCTTGTGAATCCCTTCAAGATAAGAGCATCACTATGAAAATGAGTTACAAAATTAAAACCAACATTTAAGATCAAATATCGAATCTCCTTAAAATAACAATTTTTTTATTATAAAGAATCCATTATATGATAGTGTTAATCATGTATGTACATCTTTATCTAACTATCATGTACCACATATGCAACATTAATTTATAATTAATGTTTCAAGAAATAAAATAATTCTAATAAGAGTCCATGTGAGATTCTAAGAGAAACTAATGATATACAATTCTTCATGTGAGATTCTAAGAGAAACTAATGATATACAATTCTACATCCTTATATAACTATAATGTGCCACATATGCAACATTAATTTATAATTAATATTTCAAAAAAATAAAAAAAAATTATTATAAAAGTTCATGTGAGATTTTAAAAGAAACTAACATTCCACAATTATTTATGGAGGAAGGTGATAATGGGTGCTTGTAAAAATAATTGATGTATAATAGGAAGCTTCCAAAAACTAGTAATATATCACTTGGTTGTTTAATTAAATTGCTCATGAATCCTATTCAATTAACCTTTTTTGTGTAATGGTTCAAACTTGGTATCTGGGCTTGTGCTTGTGAATCCCTTCAAGATAAAAACATCACTATGAAAATGAGTTACAAAATCAAAACCGACATTTAAGTTCAAATATCACATCTCTTGAAAAAATATATATATTTTTATAAAGAATCCATTATATGATAGTGTTAATCATGTATCTACATCCTTATATAACTATTATGTGCCACATATGCAACATTAATTTATAATTAATGTTTCAAAAAAATAAGAAAAAATCTTATAAAAGTTCTTGTTAGATTTTAAGAGAAACTAACGATCTAAAATTATTTATGGAGGAAGGTGATAATGTGGGCCTATAAAAATAATTGATGTATAATAGGAAGCTTCCAAAAGCTATTAATATATCACTTGGTCATTTAATTAAATTGCTCATGAATCCTATTCAATTAACCTTACTTGGTTATGCATGTTTTTAATGTTGTTTGAAATTTTGCCCCTTAGTATTGGTTAAAGGAAAAATGTTATATAGGTGAAAGGAAATCGATGTTGCTTAGAATATGTCATGATGGAAAGTAGAGAGGCATAATATATAATAAATCAAATCAAAATTTATGGACTAATCATGCTTTCTCACATTAGATTGAGATAAAATCCAAAACTGCCACACCTACATCAATTTTACTTTTTATACATATTATATTTGAACCTAACTTTTTTATAGATAAATAATTTGCCTCACAAAACCCAATTCGTGTATTTGCTTGAGTGCATGAGTAAGAAAAGTGAGAAATGAAGCAAATTCTAGGCATTTGAAGACTTTCAAACTTGAGTAATCTCAGTTCCCTATCCAACTAGTGTAATGATGTAGCTTTAGAAAATCCTCTTAAGAATAATATTTGGAGTGTAATAATTTTGAAAAACATCATTATTCCAATGTCTCAAACTTGGGAGTTTCTCCAAGGCATTTGGGTAAGATATTGATGGTTGGGACCATCAGTTGAATAAAAATGATTGTATAAAATTCATCATGCTTAGTCATCATGGATTAATGATTATTAATAAAAATATGTAAAACCATATGATTTATAACTTAAATTTAGTTGGTTGATATAGTTATGTGGCTTAGAGTATCATTTGCTCTTGTGATCAAAAGGAGTTCATGATGATGACAAAATATTATATTACACAACTAAGTATAAGTTATAAACCATATGACCACATGATACTAATCTTGATATTATGATTATAGTGGTTATTGGTGGCAACATGTATCCCCTTTAAAACTATGAATACTTTTAAGAGAAGTTCATGACTAAATGTAAGTAATATTAAGATTAAACCAATGTGTTAATATTTGAGGCCATATAGATATAAATTTTAGTATCAAAACCATAAATTAACATACTACATTAATAAATAGATGATTTATAATAGTCTATAATTATTTAAAAAAATGAATATATTGATCTCCTTTATGTATTTTTTTAAATAAGTGGTTAATTAATTTCACATCATGGTAATTTATTTGGAATTTAAACACTAGCATCAAATCAAAAGATAAATAGAAAACACTGACAAGGGAAAGTAGGTTTATCTGACACGGGTTTTGAGCAGGCATACCAAAAGTGGTGGAGGGAATTGTATGGGGAGGTCAATGTCAACTTATTTTCTCTACTCAGAATGATAAAAGGCTAACCCCTCTATGTGTATTTCATTAGTTGGAGGCACGTTATTTTAAAATGGTGGAGCATATGGATTTATTTTAAACTACCTAAAAAACCTTGGCCTGGAGGGATGTTTTCTACCGAAGATAGACCTAAGAAATATGCAAGCTCCCATTGCTTCTCTGGTGGTGGCCCTTAGATTGAGAAACTCCTCTAGGTTGATGGTAACATTAAAATATCTAGTGACATTGGTTAGAGCTCCATTGGACTATGGACACAAGATTCTCCACCAAGGAAGGGCATGGGTCCCTCAATATAATGAAGTGTGACATCAACCCATATGCAGGCCCTTGCATGACATCCATGAAAGTAACACCAAGTGTTGGGAAGTTTTGATGAAGAGACAAGTGGGCACACCAAGCCTTTGGAGGTGGAAGGTGACTGCATCACATGTTGGTGGACCCTAGTGAAATAGGATTTGAAGCAAGTTATGGAGGATGAGGAATGTAAAACTCAGATGATGAATAATTAGCATAGGTTCTTGGTGGAGGGTTCGCCTATGGTGGTGATGATCCTTTGGTTGGCCTTTAGTTAGGTAGTTCTTCTTTGAGGATAGTGTTGTATATTTTTTAGGTTCTCTTAGTGTTCTTATTGTCTCAAGTTCATCAATTTTTTGTAAAATTCCATTTTTGATTAATAAATTAGGTGATGGACCCCAACGCTCAAATCATATATATATATATATATATATAATTTAATAATCTAAATAAAACTTAAAAGTGCCCTTTTCAATCCAAAAAGTCTAATTATTTAATATCTTAAAATTAAAATAATCATGTCAAAATGAAGCCTAATTGTTTAATAATTGACTTTTTCAATGCAAAAAACTATTTCCTATCTTAAAATTCTAATAAAGATGTCAAATTAAAATCAAACAATGTAATAAAAGAAACTTTTTCAACCCTAAAAACCTAATTTTTTAATATGGAATAAATCATTGGCATAAGCGATTGGAAATTTTTGAAATTAAAATCTAATTATTGAATGGAAATGACCTCTTCAACCTAAAAAAACTAGTTATTTAATATAGAATAAATTATTGACATAAACTATTTAAATTTGAATTTATATATGTTGAATATTTTTAGTATTACTCAAATTTTATTACTATATTGTCTAATTGTGGATCCTTCATGTCTATGTTTGGCTCTGCATCCCTTCCCACCCAACAAAACTTTGAACCCTATCTCTCCTTCCTCTACTCAATTTGATCTGATTAGATCCTAGGCCTCGCCCCACACTCACCCATACCCAAGGTTAAAATATTTTTAGTATTACTCAAATTTTATTACTATATTGTCAATTATGGATCCTTCACGTCTATGTTTGGCTTTGCATCCCTTCCCACCCAACAAAACCTGGAACCCTAGCTCTCCTTTTTCTACTCAATCTGATTTGATTAGATCCTAGGCCTCACCCCACACTCACCCATACCCAAGGTTAGAATATTAGTGTTAAACAACTCATAGTACCTCAAATCTATCCTCTATCTTGACATTGGTACATATCTACTTGTTAACCCTAGCATCAACCCTCTAACTTAACCATATGAGGCACCCTAAATAGCCCCACCTCCTTGCATCCCACCACTCATCAATTTCCCAAACAATAAAAAATGGGAAAAAACCCAATGGTTCTACTTCCAACCCTAGGGGTGCTTCCCAACCAAGATCTACCACTTCCCCTATTATGATTGGACCCCATTCTCTAGTAGATGGGCTATTATGGTGATGGAGGTTGAGGATGTGCCTGCTAGATGTAAGCTAAGCTATTTTTCTGATGTAGTCTCCCATGGGACTAAACCTACAGTGGAGTCGAAACCCCTCATCCTTGCATCTCCAAATCCAGTGGTAGTTTTTGATGAGGAAGAAACCATGTAAGGGTTCAAACTAAAGGAATACATCTCAACAAAGGGTCACATATGTAGATTCATCAGTTACTTGCCAAAATTTTTGGATCTCCATGCTTGGATATTGAAACATTGGTAGCCTCTCCTCTCAAGTAGTCCTAAAATTTAACTTAGCACAAAAGGTTTTTTTATTGCTACTTTTTGCAATGTTGAGGAAAGGCCAAGATTCTTAACCATTCATAGATCTTGAGTCACCACCCCTTAGTCCTAAAAAAATGATCCCCTAACTTCAACCCCCTTAATGAACCTCTACATATCAAACCCATTTAGTTTTGTCTGTCCCATCCCCCCCTGCATTTTTGGATTGAAACCAACCTGAAGGCTATAGGTAGAAATTTGGGTGAATAATTAAAAATGCACCTAGATACCGATTACTTCTCCATCACTACCTTTATTAAGAATTAGGTAAACATTGATACCTCAAAGAATCACCTTGGCATGAATCTTGTGTTCAATATGATTAGACAAGTCCACAACCCATGGCTAAGAATACTATTCATCATTGATTTCTGCATTTCAGTTATAAAAATGTTTGTACCAAAATTTTATAAATCCTAATGATGATAGCTTAGCGATGAGTGAACTAAGTATTATAAATAGGAGGTCTTAAGGTCCATTCCCTAGGATGACCACTCTCTAACATTGTTTCCACACTAATCCATGATAGTTATTCATGAAAAGTATCCACTACAATAGACTACCAACTCGGTGTTCAATATGACAGAGATTGATATGTGGCTTGAAACTTATGTTCAATGAGATGAAACAAATCCATAGCTCATGGATTGTAATACTATTCACAAAATATCTATATCCAAAAAATTTATCAATATCTTAAAAGACATTTGAAACTCATTATGACTCTTAATTGTATTGTAGAAGTTATTAATGATTGTTGAATATTCTTTAAGTAGACAATAATGCACAATATACATGTTATATTACATGAGGATATGGGCCCTCAATCGTGCCCCAAACTGATTTAAACTTAGACGCTTCCAAAAAACTAGTAATATATCACTTGGTAATTTAATTAAATTGCTCATGAATCCTACTCAATTAACCTTTTTGTGTAATGGTTCAAACTTGGTATCTGGACTTGTGCTTGTGAATCCCTTCAAGATAAAAGCATCGCTATGAAAATGAGTTACAAAATCAAAACCTACATTTAAGTTCAAATATCACATCTCTTGAAAATAACAATTTTTTTTATAAATAATCTATTATATGATAGTGTTAATCATGTATCTACATCCTTATATAACTATCATGTGCCATATATGCAACATTAATTTATAATTAATGTTTCAAAAAAATTCTTATAAGATTCCATGTGAGATTCTAAGAGAAACTAATGATCTATAATTACTTATGGAGGACAGTGATAATGTGGGCCTATAAAAATAATTGATGTATAATAGGAAGCTTCCAAAAACTAGTAATATATCATTTGGTCATTTAATTAAATTGCTCATGAATCCTGTTCAATTAACCTTTTTGTGTTATGGTTCAAATTTGGTATCTGGGCAAACTTACTTGGTTATGCATGTTTTTAATGTTGTTTAAAATTTTGTCACTTAATGTTGGTTAATGGAAAAAGGTTATTTAGGTGAAAGGAAATCGATGTTGCTTAGAATATGCTTTGAATATGACATGACAAGTAGTGGATAGGCATAATACATAATAAATCAAATCAAAATTCATGGAATAATCATGCTTTCTCACATTAGATTGAGATAAAATCCAAAAATACCACACCTACATCAATTTTACTTTTTATACATATTATTTTTAAGGACTTAGTGAATTTATTTTCCCATGATATTTCTCAAAATATATTCTAACCTAATTTTTTTATAGATAAATAATTTGCCTCACAAAACCCACTTCTTGTAAGAAAAGTGAAAAATGAAGCAAATTCTAGGCATTTGAAGACTTTCAAACTTGAGTAATATCGGTTCCCTATCCAACTAGTGTAATGATGTAGCTTTAGAACCTCCTCTTATGAATAATATTTGGAGTGAAATAATATTGACAAACATCATTATTCCAATGTCTCACACTTGGGAGTTTCTCCAAGGCATTTGGGTGAGATATTGATGGTTGGGACCATCAGTTTATTAAAAATGATTGTATAAAATTCATCATGCTTAGTCATCATGGATTAATGATTATTAATAAAAATATGTAAAACCATATGATTTATAACTTAAATTTATTTGGTTGATATCATTTTGTGGCTTAGATTTTCATTTGCTCTTTTGATCACAAGGAGTTCACGATGATGACAAAAAATTATATCACGCAACTAAGTATAAGTTATAAATCATATGACCACATGATAATGATCTTGGTATTATGACTATTGTGGTTGTTGGTGGCAACATGTATTCCCTTTAAAAATATGAAGACTTTTAAGAGAAGTTCATGGCTAAATGTAAGTAACATTAAGATTATACCAATGTGTTAATATTTGAGGCCATATAGATATAAATTTTATTATCAACACCATAAATTAACATACTATATTAATAAAATTATGATTTAGAATAGTCTATAATTATTTAAAAAATTGAATATATTGATCTCCTTTATGTATTTTTTTAAATAAGTGGTTAATTAATTTCACATCATGGTAATTTATTTGGAATTTAAACACTGACATCAAATCAAAAGATAAATAGAAAACACTAGCAAGGGAAAGCATGTTTATCTGACTAGAGTTTTGAGTAGGCATAGGAAAAGTGGTGGAGGGAATCGTATGGAGAGCTCGATGTCAACTTATTTTCTCTACTCAGAATGATAAAAGGCTAACCCCTCTATGTGTATTTCATTAGTTGGAGGCACATTATTTTAAAATGGTGGAGCATATAGATTTTCTTTAAAACTACCTAAAATACCTTGGCCTAGAGGGATGTTTTCTACCAAAGATAAACATAAGAAATATGTGAGCCCCCATTACTTATTTCATGTTGGCCCTTAGTTTGAAAAACTCCTCTAGGTTGATGGTTACATAAAAATATCTAGTGACATTGTTTAGAGCTCCATTGGACTATGGAAAAAAGATTCTCCACCAAGGAAGGGCATGGGTCCCTTGAGACAACAAAGTGTGACATCAACCCACATGCAGGCCCCTGCATTACATCCATGAAAGTAACACCAAGTGTTGGGAATTTTTGATGAAGAGACAAGTGGGCACGACAAGCCTCTGGAGGTGGAAGGTGACCACATCACATGTTGGTGGACCCTAGTGAAATAGGATTTGAAGCAAGTTATGGAGGATGAGGAATGTAAAACTTAGATGATGAATAATTAGCATAGGTACCTAGTAGAGGGTTCCCCTTTGGTGGTGATGACTCCTTGAAAGAGGTTTTGGTTGGCCTTTAGTTAGGTAGTTTTTCTTTTGTTGGCCTATAGTTTTTAGGTTCTCTTAGTGTTCTTATTGTCTCAAGTTCATCAGTTTTTTATAAAATTTCTTTTTTGATTAATAAATTAGGTGAAGGACACCAACACTCAAATCATATATATATATATATATATATATATATATATATATAAATTAAATAATTTAAATAAAACTTAAAAGTGCCCTTTTCAATACAAAAAGTCTAACTATTTACTATCTTGAAATTAAAATAATCATGTCAAAATTAAGCCTCATCATTTAATAATTGACTTTTTCGATGTAGAAAACTATTTACCATCTTAAAATTCTAATAAAGATGTTAAATTAAAATCAAACAATGTAATAAAAGAAACTTTTTCAACCCCAAAAACCTAATTTTTAAATATGGAATAAATCATTGACATAAGCCATTGGAAATTGTTGAAATTAAAATCTAACTATTGAATGGAAATGACCTCTTCAACCCAAAAGAAACTAGTTATTTAATATAGAATAAATTATTGACAGAAACTATTTAAAATTGACTTTATATATGTTGAATATTTTTAGTATTATGGATCCTTCACCTCTGTGTTTGGCTCTACATCCCTTCCCACCTAACAAAACATTGAATCCTAACTCTCCTTCCTCTACTCAATCTAACCTTATTAGATCCTAGCCCTCACCCCACACTCACCCATGCCCATGGTTAGAATCTTAGTGTTAAATAGCTCAGAGTCCCTCAAATCTATCCTCTCACTCAACATTGGTACATATCTACCTGTTAACCCTAGCATCAACCCTCTACTTTAACCATAGGAGGCACCCCAAACACCCCCACCTCCTTGCATCTTGCCTCTCGTCCATTGCCCAAACAATAAAAAATGGGTAGAAACCCAATGGTTCTACTTTTGACCATAGGGGTGCTTCCCAATCGTGATCTGCCACTTCCCCTATTATGATTGGACCCCATCCTCTATCAGATGGGATGTTATGGTGATGGAGGTTAAAGCTAGGCCTACTAGATGCAAGCTAAGCTCTTTTCCTGATGTAGTCTCCCACGAGACTAACCCTACAGTGGAGTCCAAACCCCTCATCCTTGCATCTCCAAATCTAGTGGTAGTTTTTTATGACGAAGAAACTAGGTAGGGGTTCAAACTAAAGGAATACATCTCAACGAAGGGTCTCATACATATATTCATCGACTACTTACCAAAATTTTTTGATCTCCATGCCTGCATCTTGAAACATTGGTAGCCTCTCCTCTCAAGTAGTCTTGAAATTTACCCTTGCACAAAAGGTTTTTTTATTGCTACTTTTTGTAATGTTGAGGAAAGTCCAAGATTCTTAACCATTCATAGAACCTGGATCACCACCCCTTAGTCCTAAAAAATTGATCCCCTAACTTTAGCCCTGTCAATGAACCTTTACATATCAAACCCATTTAGGTTTGTCTATCCCATCTCCCCCTGTAGTTTTAGACTGAAACGAGCCTGAAGGCTATAGGTAGAACTTTGGGTGAATTTTTACAAATGCACCTAGATACCGACTGCTTCTCTATCACTACCTTTGCTAAGATTTAGGTAAACATTTATACCTCCAAGAATCACCCTCACTTGAATCTTGTGTTCAATATGATTAGACAAGTCCACAACCCATGGCTAAGAATACTATTCATCATTGGTTTGTGCATTTTAGTTATAAAAATATTTGTGCCCAAATTTTATAAATCCCAATGATGATAGCTTAGTGATGAGTGAACTAAGTATTATAAATAGGAGGTTTTAGGGTCCATTCCCTAGGATGACCACTCTCTAACGTTGTTGTCACACTAATCTATGATAGTTATTCATGAAAAGTAACTCATAGCTTGTAATACTATTCAGCACTGGTTTGGACATTTCAATTATAAAAATATCTATATCCAAAAAATTTACCAATATCTTAAAAGACATATGAAACTTATTATGACTGTTAATTGTATTTGAGAAGTTATTAATGATTGTTGAATATTATTGAAGTAGATAATAATGCACAATATACATGTGATATTACATGAGGATGTGGGCCCTCGATTGTGCCCCAAAATAATTTAAATTGATTTATTTAATTGACCTTTTCAACAAAAATACTAGTTTTCTAATATAAAATAAATCATTGACAAACTATTTGAAATTGATTGTATATGTATTAAATAATAATATTATTTAATTAACCTTTTCAACCCAAAAAAAACAATTTACTATCTTAAAATTGTAATAAAGATGTCAAATTAAAATCTAACTATTTAATAAAAGAGACTTCTTCAACTTAAAAAAAAACCTAATTTTTAAAAATTGAATAAATCATTGATAAGTTATTTGAAATTAAAATCTAACTATTTAATAAAAATAACCTTTTCAATCCCATAAAAATTAGTTATTTAATACAGAATAAATTATTGACATAAACCACTTAAAATTGATTGTATATATGTTGAATAATATTACTATTATTTAATTAAAATTAAAATTTATTCCTTTCAACCTCAAAAAACTAATCATTTAATATTACAACTAAAAATATATAGAATAATATCTGTGTTTAATTTTTTTATAAAAATGTCAAATTAAAATCTATCTATTTAATGTGATCTTTTAAACTCAAAAAACTCAATTTTTTTTTATAAATATGTCTAATTGAAATCTATCTATTTAATGTGAACTTTTCAACTAAAAAACCCTGATTATTTGATATAGAATAAACATTGACATAACCATTTGAAATGGATGAAATTAAAATCCAACTATTTAAATAAATTTTAATTAAGAAAACCTAATTATTTAAATATGGAATAAATCTTTGAAAGTTTAATTATTTAATAAAAATCACTTTTACAAACCAAAAAACTCATCCCATAAAAACATAGTTATTCCATATAAAATAAATCATTAATATAAAATATAACTATTATTTAATTAAAACTTAAAAGTGTTCTTTTCAACCCAAAAAAAAATTAATTATTATCTTAAAATTAAAATAAAAAAATTTAATTATTTCATATCTTAAAATTAAAATAAACATGACAAATTGAAACTTTGATTGTTTAATAAATAAAAATTTCAATGAAAAAACTAATTAAAACATAATTATTTAGTATTTTAAAATTAAAATTAAAATACCAAATTAAACCTTAATTAATCTAATTGTTTAATAAATAATTTAATTGTTTAATATATAACTTAATTTTTTAATTTCTTAAAATAAAAATAAAGATGTCAACAATTTGAAATAAAAATAAAGATATATTAAAATAATTGTTTAATATCTTAAAATAAAAATAAAGATGTCAACAAATTGAACCCTAATTTATTATTGAAATGTAATTGATTAATAAATGTCCTTTTCAATCTAAAAACTAATTAAAACTTAACAAATTGAAACCTAGTAATTGTTTAATATGTAACATTTTCAACTCAAATAAATAAATAAATAAAATAAAATTTAAGAAATTCAATATTTTCAAATTAAAATAAACCTTAATATTTTAATATTTTGAGATTATAAATATGACAAATTAAAACCTAACTTTAATGTGTAATATTTTCAACCAAATAAATAATTAAATTTAATTGAAGTGACCTTTTTAATAAACGTAACATTTTCAAAATTTTAGTTATTTAATATAAAATAAATCATTGACATAAAATATTTGAAATACTATTATTTAATTAAAATACTTGAAATTTAATTGAGGATATGTGAAAAGGCACACTCAAATACTTTTTTTCTTACTCCTGCAGGGATTTATTTTTATGACCATAGCAGCAGAAGGTTGCAGACCCTAAAATAAAAAAAAATGATGAATATAATGAAAAAACAACACCACCACACAATAATGTAAGGACCAAAAACTAAAATGATAAAAAAATAAAGTAAGAAAAAAAACATGTAAATTATAATAGTAACTAAGCTCTCTTCATAGAGAAGGAACACCTGTAAATAAAAATATAATTAGCCTCTTAGTATGAGAGATATGTGCCAAAGGAAGTCTCCCAAGTTTTTTGAGAAGTACCAATTAAAGTGAAAATGCCAAATCAGTCTTTTTATGTAAGAAGTTATTATGAATTTCATTTCAAAAATCATTCGATCACAATCCAGATTTCATTACGAATATGAATTTACTAATATAAAGCTTATGTTATATCATATTTAGTACTCATAGTTCAGATACAATTATTTGTTTGTTTACTAAATGACAATAAATCAATTCACACAATAACAACGCAGTCATTGCATGAACACAGCTACTAAGGGACAAACAAAGCAATGCTATCATATGCACTTAATGATGACAGACTGTAACACAATTGAAATATATCAGATCTACACATTTGTGTCATTTATCAAAGATTCATATCCAGAATGCACATTAAAATACCATTGGGTGCCCCATTTGGAATGTATTAAGATAAACATCAACAATCTAACCCCTTTTAAGAATTCAAACTTTGAAAAAATCTTTCAATAAAGCTCTAAATCTATAGTAAAAATAGTGTAGTTGGAGGTGTAAAAGGGGCAGCCCTCTATCCCTATCTTATTATCTTATAGTCTTCAAAAGCCCTCCTAAGAGCTCTATAGGGTCGTAGTTTACTCATTCTTAAAAGACAAACTGACAGTTAACAGAATACACCTTGAGAAAGAAAAAGAGCTTTGCAATCAAAACCCTAATATAACGAAACATATAGATCTAATATAAATAGACAACCACAAACATACTCTCCAATCTCTGAATAAATTTCCTTCAAAAAGCTTCACTAGACACAAATAGAACCCCTACATTATCCTTAGAAAAAAAATTAAAAATTAAAAAGTAAACCCTAATAACTCATTCACTTTTAAATCTATTAACCTCCATGAACACCATGACACCCCATCGACTGACCACAATCCCTTATAAGCCCTAGCCATCCCCTTTACTGAAAAGCACAAACCCTAAAAATCCAATGTCTTCATATAATAAAAGATATTAAAAATCTGTACACACATAAAGAATACAAAAAAAATCTACCTTCAAAACCGATTGGAATTCATCTGCATAAAAAAGAAACTGAAAACCCAGACCATAGAAACCATTTAACTCCAGTGTTACAGGAAAAATAGTAACAAAAATAATACCTCAAAAACCTAAATAATTAACTTAACTCTAAAGACAAAAGCATAAACTACATACCTGTAAATAACAGTCTTGAGAAATCGCTGAAGAGGAACAAACTGAAGCTCTATATAAGCAGAATTTTATTTATAGCCGCTAGATGAGACCACCACCCTCTTCAACACGTATGCCGACGGCCACACATTGACACACCATCACTTACATAGCTATTTTCAACCTATAGAAGGCATAATGATAGGAACAACATTAAAGATTTCCAGATGAATTTTTGCTGCGTTCCTCCCAGTAACACTGCCTCCTATGGAACAAAGATTTCCCTAGATTGTAGAAAAAAGAAGGGGTAAAATAAACTATCAAAATATAGAGAGCATAAAAAATAAGAACTCAAAATAAATAAACAAGAAATAATCCAATTGCTATAGTAATTTCTTGAAAGAAAGAGATTCTATTGATCTTCAATTTTCCTTTCTTATAACGATGTGCCCAAGCGTCTTTAAATAGATTTAAATCCATACAATAATTAGAAAAATAAACTCAAGACTAATTTTAGTCTTTCCATGCAAACTAACTCTCTAACAAATTCTCTAACAATTTAACTAACTGTTTGCTAACTAACTGATTGCTCAACTGTCAGTATACTAACTAATTGCTTATAATTACATGCATGAGGAGTGGAGAAATTAACTTCAATTTAACTTGAGTTTCTAACACTCCCCCTTAATTTCTACCACTTACAATTTTAGCATTTACTATGCCTAAATTTTATCTCAAATAATCAAAGGTCTCTTTTGGGAATTCCTTTGTAAATATGTCTACCAATTGATCTTTAGATCTGCAGTAGTCCAGATGGATTTCTCCATTGTTCACTAACTCTGATAAAGTGAAATCTTGTATCAATGTGCTTGCTCCTCTTGTGAAACACATGATTTTTTGATAAAGCTATTGCTAATTTGTTATCATATAAGATTGGTGTTGACTCCTTCTGTGCCTGTAATAAATCTTTCAATATTCTTCTCATCCATGTTGCTTGACATGTTGTTGATGTGGTTACAACATACTCTGCTTCAGCTAATGAAAGTGTCACAATAGGCTGCTTTTTGGATGCCCATGTGACCACACCTGTGCTTAAAATAAAGGCATATCTAGAAGTACTCTTCCTATCATCAATGCTACCTGCAAAATCACTATTTATAAAACCAATCAAACTAAAATCGTTAGTGATGGAATATAAAATTCCATAATATGTAGTTCCTGCCACATATCTTAATATCCTTTATCCAACTTGCCAATGTGAGTCTTTCGGTGACTCTATAAATTTTGAGATTAAACTAACCCCATAACTGATATCTGGTCTAGTAGCTGTAAGATACATCAAACTACCAAGTAGCCTTTTGAATGTTGTAGAATCAACATTAGACCCTTGTTCTTCTTTGCTACATTTAGTCCCTATAGCAACTGGTGTAGATGTTGGTTTACAATTCAACATCCTAAATCTCTTTAACACATCCTTTGCATATTTTGTTTGACAGATAAAAATTCCTTTTTTCTGATTGTTCAACTTCTATTCCCAAAAAATACTTCATTAATCCCAAATCTGTCATTTCAAATTCTTTATTCATTGATGATTTAAAAGTGTCTACAGACAAATTTCTAGTAAAAATTAAATCATCAACATATAAACATACAATCAAAATCTGACCTTCTTTGTTGATTTTTGTGTACAAAGTAGGCTCACTAATGCTTCTACTGAATCCATTGTTTATCATATATGAATCAATCCTACTATACCATGCTCCTGGTGCTTGCTTAAGACCATAAAGAGCCTTCTTCAATCTGTAAACTTTTTCTTCATGTCCTTCCACTTCATAACCTATGGGTTGTTTCACATATAATTCTTCATCTAGAAATCCATTCAAGAATGCTGATTTTACATCCATTTGATATACATACCAATTATTTTGAGCAGCTATTGATAATACCATTCTAACAGTATCCAATCTAGCAACTGGTGTAAATGTTTAATTATAATCAAATCCATGTTCTTGTGCAAAACCTTTTACTACTAACCTTGCCTTGTGATTTTAAACATTTAAATCTGCATCAAATTTAGTCTTATAAACCCATTTGAATCCAACACAATCCTTACCTTCAGGTAAAATAGTTAGATCTAATGTTTGATTTCTTTCAATAGCATTCAACTCTTCATCCATTAATTTTAGCCAATGTTCCTCATTAACTGTTTCTTCATAATACATAGGGTCATGAGTGAAAAGAGCAAAATTTGAAACCAAATCTAATTTCTCTTCTTCTTGATTATAAATATCATTCAAAATTTTCATTTTATTACCTTTCAATCTTGCTCTTAAAGTAGCAAGAGTTGGATCTGATTCATCACTTGTGAATTTGGAGTAGGGTGACACGAATGACCAGATGATTCACCTTGTTCAAACCTCCTAGGTGTTCTTACTGGAGTGCTTTTGCCTGCTTGTGGAGAGGATTGTCTATCTTGCAAATTTTGTTCTTTAGAAACTTCTTCATCCTATGGAATTGGTGCTCCAACTTTGATGGTGCTACCATCCCATGCTTCTGCTTCTTTAAATTCAACATCTGTGATAATAATCACTTCCTTGGAAATAGCGTTATACAGCTTATAAGCTTTTGACTCTTCACTATAGCCAATAAAAATGCATTTCTCACCTCTATCATCAATTTTCTTTCTCAATTTAGATGGTATAAGAGAATATGCAACACACCCAAAAATTCTGAAATGATATACACTATATTTCTTACCACTCCACGCTTCTTGTGGAATTCGATCTTTGACACTCTTTGTTGGGATTCTATTCATAATATACATTGCACATGCTACTGCTTCTACCCAATATTCATTTTACAAGTGTTTGGCTTCAACATGCTTCTTGCCATCTCCATGATTGTTCTATTCTTTCTTTTTGCTACACCATTCTGTTGTTGTGTGTACCTTGTAGTCAACTGTCTTTTGATTCCATGATATCTAAAAAAATATTGAAATTGAATAGTCATATATTCACCTCCTCTATCTGATCTAAGGACCTTGATATAATGGCCACTCTACTTTTCAACCATTGCCTTCAATTCTTTAAACTTTCCAAAGGCTTCAGACTTATTTTTGAGAAAGTAGATCCAAGTCTTTCTGCTAAAGTCATCAATGAATGTTAGAAAATAAGTACTACCTCCTGGTGATGTAACTTACATTGGTCCACATAAATCACTATGGACTAACTCCAATATTACCCTAGCTCTATATGAGCCTCCTACTGGAAAGCTCTCTCTATGCTATTTTGCTAGAATACAACTATCACATGAACTTTTTGGCTATTCTATTGGTGGTAAATCCTTCACCATATTTTTCTTCTGTAACAAATTTAAAACTCCAAAATGTAAATGTCCATACCTTAAGTGCCATAAACATGATTGGTCTAGCTGTATGGATTTGAAGTGTGCTTCCTCTTCTCCTTGGATGCACTGAATATGAAGAGGGAACATCCGATTCTTGGTCATCTCCAATTTTCCTATCAACCTGTCACTTGGAAACTTGTCCAATATTGTGTGAACATTATCCATAAAAGATATTCTATAACCTTTCTATACTAACTGACCAACACTCAGAAGATTATGTTTTAGTCTAGGTACAAAATAAACATCAGGTATAAACCTTCTTTCACCATTCTTTGCCAAAACATTTATGACACCTTTACCTATGACATCTACTATGATATCATTTCCTAATTTCACTTCTGATTTTACAGAATCATCAAGACTAGCAAAAAATTCTTTATTTCCTGTCATATGATTACTGCATCCACTGTCTAAAAAACAAATATCACTAGCTTTTTCTTGAGTAACATTACAAGTAAGAAATAAGCTTCCAAGATTAGGACTAGATTCACTTGTGTAATTAACATTCTGCTTGTACACATATCCTTGTTTATTTCTATAGTCTTTTGCATAATGACCATATTTCTTGTAGTAATAACATTGAACATTAGATTTTTCAAACCTCTGTGAACCTTGCTAGAAGTGGTTGTTGCCACATCCTCTACTGCTTTAGTTTTGATTACTATTTTCACTTTGATCTAGATTGTTCCTTCTAGTTCTGCCTCTGCCTATTCCTCTAAAGTTAGACCTGGCTCTTCCTCTTCCTCTGTTAACTGATACCTGTGATTTGAAGGCATTCTCAAGAGAAGTATTATTCCTATTCATTCTAGATTCATGTGTTAATAAAGAACCCATTAATTCATCTACAGATAATTGTTCCAAATCCTTGGTTTTCTCAATAGCTACAACTATAGCATCAAATTTACTGGGTAAACATCTGAGTACATTTTCTATGATCTTCTGGTCTGTGATAGTTTCTCCATTAGATCTAATTTGATTCGCTATATTCAAAACTTGACCCATAAACTAGTCTATTGAATCTTAATCATTCATTTGCAAATTTTCAAAGCTTCTCCTAAGAGATTGCAATTTAGCAATTTTTACCTTTGTATTACCTCTATAGGTAGTCTCCAAGATTTTTCGTGCCTCTCTAGATATTGTTGCTACTGCAACTCTAGAAAATACAGATTCATCCAATGCCTATTGGATGAGAAATAAAGCTTTTGCATCTTTCTTTTTATTCTCTTTAAGCTCATCTTTTTGTGCTCAATTTAAAGCCAGATGGGCTATCTCATCTTGTAGCTCTACAAAACCACTTTCTACCAAATCCCATACATCTTGTGAGCAAAATAAAGTTCTCATCTTAATTTCCAAGAAATCATAGTTCTTACCATTAAAATTAGGAATTTGAGGCTGTGAAATACTATTATACACTGCCATTTCTCACTCTAGAATGGCTTTTTGGTCAGTATTTCTAACACACAATCACCGATGATGGTTAAACTACCACGATCAGTCAGTAGATGGTACCGACATTGGTTATATTACCGATGTCAGTCTTGGAATCAGCTGACGTCGGTTGCCTAACTGCCAATGTCGGTATATGCACTGCCTGTTGGCAATTCCTATGCCTGACTGCTTCAGTCTCCTTTCTTCTTGTCACCTCCTTGCTGGCTACTTTCCTAACCAAGCTCTAATACCAATTTTTAGAAAACCAGAGAGCATGCAAAACAAGAACTAAAACAAATAAACAAGAAAGAATCCAATTGCTACAGCAATTTCTTGAAAGAAAGAGATTTTATTGATCTTCAATTTTCCTTGCTTACAATGATGCACCCAAGCATCTTTAAATAGATTTGAATCCATACAATAATTATAAAAATAAACTCAAGACTAATTTTAGTCTTTCCATGCAAACTAACTCTCTAACAAATTCTCTAACAGTTTAACTAACTATTTGCTAACTAACTGATTGCTAAACTGTCAGTTTACTAACTGATTGCTTACAATTGCATGCATTAGGAGTGGAGAAATTAACTCCAATTTAACTTGAGTTTCTAACATAAACTCGAACTCACCTTACTTGTACCATGTTCTATCGAAGCAGTTGCCACATCCATTTTTCGATATGCTTATCCTGGTAGAAGATATTGATGGTGCCCATACAAACAACAACAAAAAAATGAAAATAAAACAAACAAATAAAACCAAACATATACCAAAAATTAACAGCACTATAGAATAACACAAAATAGGGCTTACACAACATACTACATAATACACAAATTGAGCATCCAATAATATACACTTCACAAATCGGTGGCTTTGTACCTTCTTTTATACTCGATTTACTTTTACCTTTGAAAGATGCAATTTTATGCTTGGATCTTCACGCTGGTTTTTTAAAAAAAAAATTATTCCTACCTCAAAATCAGAGCCTCCATCTACTACTTTATTACTTAACATTCACGCCACCACCACTAAACAATTTAATGGCTCTTTGTTTTTTTAATCTATCTGTTAATTTATCCACTAATCTGCATCAAAATTTATCCAACAATATACACCACAAATTGGTGGCTCTTTACCTTCTTTTATACTTGATTTAGTTTTACCGTTGAAAGATGAGATTTTATGCCTGGATCTTCACGCTGGTTTTTTTTAAAAAAAATTCCTACCTCAAAATCTGAGCCGCCATCTGCTGCTTTATACTTAACATTCACGCCACCGCCACAAAACAATTTAATGGCTCTTTGTTTTTTTAATCTATCCGTTAATTTATCCGCTAATCTGCATTAAAATTTGTGTAAAATTTTCTTAATTTTAAATATTAATTTCATAAAATATATTATATTTTTTATTTTTATTTTTTTGAAAAGTTCATTTTCACATATTTTTATTAGTTAATAATTAATGACATGATACTTTATTAGGTAAATTTAACTATTATTAAATTGAAGAAAAATAAATGTCATATTTATTAAAAAAATATCTATTTTTTTTAAAATAGTCGTATTAGTCCACCTACATCTATTAAATATAACATGGTGAGGTCAAACGTGCACATTGTCTAGAGTTAATGACAATCCTGCTTAAACATTGACATTCATGCAATGTATCAGCGTATAAAAATTCTTATGGATCAAGGAATGGACCAAGCAGAGGGGTTGTTTGTGGCACTGAGCTAAATGATATAAGTAGTGGTGGAGTATTCCAGAGGCCTAGATCACACCATCTGTGAGTAAGACAATGACCTTCACAGGGAAGCAATTTGTGACTTATTTCACTACCCTATGATAGATTTCACTACCCAAAGGAAATAAAGTAGAAATGCAATGGTGATTTAGGTCTCCTATAAAACGTGAAATATCCTCTTGTCTTGTATTTTAGAACTCCATCATCAGTTTTCACTACATCAGGGAAAAATAACTATAAACTATAAAACACCTCTAAAATTTGTCATTGCGATGTCTAAAGTGCTTTTTTTGCATTCAATGGAAAGAAAAAGCTTTGGAGGTATTAATAGGTTAGTTTCTCATTACCTCAACTTTCATATCGGTGAGAACATCGACAGTGTTTTTTATTGCTTTGAGCGAAAAATAATAGGTTGCTTTCTTGTTACTTCAACTTTCATATATTGGCGAGAACTTTGATTGAGATTGAAAGTAAATCTAAAGTACCCCATCCCATTTAAAATCTTCCATTGCAACATCTTAAGTGTTCTTTTTTTTTGAGTAAAAACAAAATAGATAATCATTTATACAATATATGCTTCAAATGTTAGAGGTAGTTTTTCAAACTATTGTTGGGATCTTATATATGCTTTGGGTAATTCTTTATGTGCAAAGGGAAGAAGTTAATTTTCTTTTATCAAGAACCTCTCTGATATTATTGCAAAGCTTTCAGGCTCGATCATGACGACATATAAAATCTTGATGTTTCTTTTGTAAATTGTTCTATTTGGAGTAATTTTTAGGGCATTGTTTTCAACATTATGCTTTTGATCTTTCTAATTGTTGTTTGAATATTCTTTGGCATTCTTAAATCACAATCCCTCTGATAGGAAACATTTGATAGCTTTGGGTTGTGATTATATATGGCCACCTTTTTGAATGTGGAGGAAACTGTAGGATTATATTTTTAATTGTCTTTGAACGGGTAAAGTGAAGCTTTTTATTCTGTTGTGATGTGAATACAAAAACAATAAAACATAATTGCTTGTCAAAATAATATCTTAAGAAATAAGTTCAAATATTGAAATTTAACTATTTTTTTCAAAGGTTGAAGATTGAAAAGGTTTTTCTTAAGAGATGGATGAAGTGTTGGATGTTATGTGGTTGAGATTAGTGGAGGATAAAGGTAATTTGGGGTTGTAAAATAAAAATTTCATATTTTAAGTTATGGGTATTTTTTATTTTAAAATTGAGTTTTGTAAAGTATGGTTTATTATACATCAACAAGATAAAAAGGTTGATTTTTAATTTTGTTATGTAGTAGGTTTTTCATGCTTCGAGTTTGGTGGCATTGGTTGAATTGATGTAAGAGTACAATGACATATTTTAGACGATTTATGATTCAAGATGATTGAGCTTATTTTGGGTTTCTTTTGTTTTTGATAAAGTAGACTCCAAGTCTTTGGGAGTAGTTTAGGGAAAACATTTTTTAAATGTAGATAACATAAGTCACCTCAAAATTATAAGGATCATCTCTTATAGAACTAAATTTCCATATAAATATATAAAATATTTTTAAATTAGTAAAATTATAATATTGACCATTTTCCAATTTTCATTGATACCGATTTTTTCCCTTTTCAAAATGCTCTTAAAAATGAGGGCTTGTTCTTTGGGTTTTCATTTTATGCCTTTTTTAAGTCTAATTTTATCATTTTTTATGTCAAAATTTTATAAATTGAAATTTGATTTCATTTATATTTTTTTATTGAGTGGAAGATTTATTATTGTAGAGTTACTAGAGTGTTTGAAATTGGGCATTATTATTGATATATGTTTTTATTTTCATGGTTGATTGTCTTATGGGTCTCATTGAACATGGTCAGTCTAAGGTGTTTGGAGTTATTTTAATGGTTGGTTGCCTTGTTAGTACATTTAATCATGATTTTTTGTGATCAATTTCTAATTTTTATGGTTATAAATGGTTTTATAACTATGAGTTGAAACACCCATATAATATTTTTGAGGGATGATCTTTTATTTTTTTGGTGTAGGATCATTTGTTGTAGAGCCCTTCCTTTCTTGAATTTATTTCTCCAACCAATCAAATTGATTTATTTCATACTTTTCTAGCAAAGTAGTATAGGCTGTGTGTTGGTTACCCATTTTGATTTCTTTGATTTGAATTTTTGGTTTGATACATGCTTTGCATAAAAATTGTGAATCAAGGTTCACATATGGTCTATAGATTATAGTTTTTAGTATTATATAATTTAAATAAAACATAAAAGTGCCCTTTTCAATATAAAAAGTCTAATTATTTAATATCTTAAAATTAAAATAATCATGTCAAAATGAAGCCTAATTGTTTAATAATTGACTTTTTCAACGCAAAAAACTATTTACTATCTTAAAATTCTAATAAAGATGTCAAATTAAAATCAAACAATGTAATAAAAGAAACTTTTTCAGCCCCAAAAACCTAATTTTTTAATATGGAATAAATCATTGACATAAGCCATTGGAAATTGTTGAAATTAAAATCTAACTATTGAATGGAAATGACCTCTTCAACCCAAAAAGACTAGTTATTTAATATAGAATAAATTATTGACATAAAATATTTAAAATTGACTTTATATATGTTGAATATTTTTAGCATTATTCAAATTTTATTACTATATTGTCTAATTATGGATCCTTCACATCTATGTTTGGATCTGCATCCCTTCCCGCCAAACAAAACTTTGAACCCTAGCTCTCCTTCCTCTGCTCAATCTGACCTGATTAGGTCATAGGCCTCGGCCCACACTCACTGATGCCCAAGGTTAGAATCTCAGTGTTAAACAACTCATCATCCCTCAGATATATCCTCTCGCTCAACATTGGTACATATCTAACTATTAACCCTAGCATCAACCATCTAATTTAACCATAACAGGCACCCCAAACACCCCCACCTCCTTGCATCTTGCCTCTTGTGCATTACCCAAATAGTAAAAAATGGGAGAAAACCTAATGGTTCTGCTCTAGATCCTAAGAGTGCTTCCTAACTAGGATTTGTCACTTCCCCTATTATGATTGCACCCCATCCTCTAGTAGATGGGATGTTATGGTAATGGAGGTTGAGGCTGGGCTTGTTAGATGGAAGCTAAGCTCTTTTGCTGATGTAGTCTCCCACATGAATAACCCTACAGTGGAGTCCAAACCCCTCATCCTTGCATCTCCAAATCTAGTGGTAGTTTTTGATGAGGAAGAAACCAGGTAGGGGTTCAAACTAAAGGAATGCATCTCAACAAAGGGTCTCATATGTAGATTCATCGACTACCTGCCAAAGCTTTTGGATCTCCATGCCTGAATATTGAAACATTGGCAGCCTCTCCTCTCATGTAGTCTTGAAAATTACCCTTGCAAAAAAGGTTTTTTTATTGCAACTTTTTGCAATGATGAGGAAAGGCCAATATTTTTAACCATTCATAGAGCTTGAATCACCACCCCTTGGTCCTTAAAAATTGATCCCCTAGCTTCAACCCCCTAAATGAACCTCTAAATATCAAACCCATTTAGGTTGTTTGTCTATCCCATCTCCCCCTGTATTTTTGGATTGAAACCAACGTAAAGGCTATAGGTAGAACTTTGGGTGAATTTTTACAAATGCAGCTAGATACTGACTACTTCTCTATCACTATCTTTGCTAAGATTTAGGTAAACATTTATACCTCTAATAGTCATCCTGGCTTAAATCTTGTGTTCAATACGATTAGACAAGTCCATGAACCATGACTAAAAATACTATTCACCATTGGTTTGTGCATTTCGGTTATAAAAATGTTTGTGCCCAAATTTTATAAATCCTAATGATGATAGCTTAGTGATGAGTAAACAAATTATTATAAATAGGTGCTCTTAGGGTCCATTCCCTTGGGTGACCACTCTCTAATGTTTTTGCCACACTAATATATGATAATTAGTTATTCATGAAAAGTATCCATTGTAATAGACTATCAACTCGACATTCAATACGATAGAGATTGATGTATGGCTTGAAACTTGTGTTCAGTGCGATGAAACAAAACCATAGCTAATTCCTCTAAATCCTCATACAATCCTTAATTATATTTTTTCATAGTGTCATATAGCTATTTGGGTACTACAAAGTTGGCCTAAAAATTATATTACTACATGGAGCAAAGGAAGATTAATGGAGAGCAAAGAAAATTGATTGACTTGTCAATCAAATAGATCTAGGGTGAATTTCACGTCATAAATTGTGTTGAGACAATTAATTTTACCTTTTTTATTTAACTTAAAGTTAAATTAGTTGTCAAAATATATCAAAACCACCTATAGTTCAATTCTCAAATTATTCTTTTATTAAAACATTCATTTACGAAAGGTGCAAAGGTCAATTCCCTCCATGTAGAAAGTTTAGTGATACCCTCAAACTTAGTAATTCTACTAAATTTAGCATAAAACATCATTTTTTTAGGGGGAATTTTTTTAGTAAAAATATAGGGGAAATTCACAATAGAGGTTAACAACAAAAAATTACGATTTTTTTTTTTCAAAGCATTGGAAAATTATTGAATTAAATATTATGTGACATTATTATTTCATTAAAATTACACAATAATCACAAATTTTTAAACCTTGATCATAATTTTTGATCATAGTTATGCCTCTAACTCATGTTTACAAGTAATATCATCATGTTTGAGTTATTACATACAAAACTTAACATAACTGCAACAATAACATTTGGGCATTAACCCTTTAAATCATCAAGGAGAAATAAGGCACATATACTCATAGCCTTACTTTTATTTACCTATTCATTACAATCAAAAGGCATAGATCCTAAAAGTGGAATTTATACGTATATAATGAAGTTATGCTCATGTATAAGTAATTCTATCTAAGCCAGTGTTACTAATTGGATGAACCTTTTTTAGTATTCTCTAGGTACTAAGTATCAAACTCTTTTCCATATGTTTATGCCTCTTTATCATACCACTAGCTATATAGAAAGGGTGAGCTTATTCTTTGTACTAACAGGTATAAAGGAAGGGAACATATAAAGAAAGCTATGGTATATCAATCTAATAGCATACAAAAAGGGAGACTATTATACCTAGAGTGATAAAGAACCAATCTATCACCCACATTCTTGATAATGGTTTCACAATCTCCAAAATTGTTTATGTTGGATTCACAACTACTTAAAAGTGTCAACTATTCTTCTTGAAAGATAAAGGTCAAAACTCAACTAGAATTTGAGGAAATTTGGCCTATTATAGATGGATCCTACACTCGACATGAAATAAAAGTTGACAAGAAATGTAAATATGACAAAACCAATTAGAAGGTAAAATTTATCATAATATTCAAGGTATCAAATGAAGCACAACTAGACATCTGTGAAGCCAAAATTACTAAGTAAACATTTTAAAATATCCAAACTATATATTAATCCAATAATGAAAGCAAAAATATACATTTATAAAGTTAACTCCACTCTCTCAAATTAATATCCAATGAAAAAGTAGAGCCTTTTATCGAATGTGCCGCAATGCTACAGGAATCACTTCAATCCTTGGGTGAAATAATATCATATGAATCTCTTTTACCCATTATCTTGAGAGCTCTATCACCCTCATATAGGCTATTTATGACCAATTTGACTATCATAGAACAAAAACTAAGTTTTGAAAAACTTATGAATATGTTGTAACAAGAAGAGTATTTTAGTAATCAATAAGAATGAGAAGAACATGTTCTATCTTCTAATCGTTAGAAAGGAAAGAAACCATTCAAGTTTTCATCAAAATAGAATACAAGTCAAAATTCACAAGGAGGCAAGTCACATAAACAATGTCTCATTTATGGTTGTCAGGGGCATGAACTCAAAGATTGTTGGTATAATACCTTTGTGAAAGGTTATTCTATTTACTAGAAGTCCACTGACCAATAATCATCCCCTATGACATATAATAAACAAAAATAACAAAAAAGGGAATTTTGTAAAAGAAACCCAAAAAACAAGGAAATGTTATTGAATTAAAAGAAAATGATGACGATGGAGACTTCTTGTACTCTACTGATGTTCATGGAGAATGTTCTTCACAAACTGACATATGGTAAGTTGACTTGGGTGCAACTTGACATATGATAAGATTAAAAGATATGTTTTCACATGGAATGACACACCCAAAAAATACATATTTCATTGGGTGATAATACCTCATATAGTGTGTAAAGAATTGGTAACATTGCATTAGCTCTTGGCACACAAACCTAGAGAATAATAAATGTTCTATATATACTTGGTTTAACTAAAAATTTATTATCAATCAGTCGAATCTTGGATCACAATTTGAGGAATGGATTTGACTGTAAAGGTTAAAATAAAACTTGTTTATTTAGAGATAAATCAAATAACTAAAAAAATATTGCATGAGCATCCAATGTGAACTGCATGTTTCAGCTTGATTTCATTTAGAAAAATAATTAGGCACACATGGTAAAGGATGTAAACTCAGCATAATTATGGCACAAAATATTTGGTCACATAAATTTTTAATATCTCAACACACTCCACTATTATAACATGGCAAGAGGATTGACACCTCTAAAAAAGGGTATAGATAAATGTCGTGATGGCTTAGTAGACAAGAAACATAGAGCTCCATTTCATAAAAATACCTATAGATCTAATGGTAAAATTGATCTGGTTCACACCATCTATGTAGACCAATGAAACCAAGCCATATTGGGTTTAAGTACTTCATGCTCTTTGTTGATGACTTTTCTAGAAAAATGTGGGTCTAATGTGTGAAAACAAAGAGTTAAGCCTTTGAAACTTTCAATAAATTCAAATTAGATGTTGAAATAGAATCTGGTCAAAAAATAAAGACCCTCTACTTAGATCATGGGGGGAATGCACCAGTAACAAATTCAAAGCATTTTTGTCATAAAACAACATTCGTCATCAAATGGCACCTCCACATATACCACAACAAAATGTAGTTACTAAATGAGGAATCATATTATCATGGAAATGGTGTGATGTATGCTACATGATTTAGGTTTTATAGAGTCATTTTGGGTAGAAATAGTTAAAATCATAGTCTATCTGCTTAACAAAGTTCCAATTATAGCCCCTGATGGGGTATCACCATAGGAAGAATGGTCAGGGAAAAATCCAGTAAGATCACATCTTCAAGTTTTTGGATTCCAAGAAAGTATGCACAATCCCAAATAAAAATGAGATGAACTTGATATGAAAGACAAAAGTCATGTGTTATTAGGGTAAAGTGAAGAATCACTTGCCTATAGACTCATGAATCCAAAAACTAGACAAATCTACATTAGCAGGGATGTTGAGTTCTTTGAGAAGACAAAAGTAGAAGCTCTTTCTACAGGGTCACCTAATAAACCAATCAGTCCCATATAAAATGCATATGATGGAAATCCACTAGTAAATGATAATGATGATGGGAGTAATGGTGAAGCTTCACCACCCACAAGAACTACTCAACATATGCCTAAATGGTATATAAGTACACTAAGTTATGCTAAACTAGATGGTATTCTCTTATACATCTACCACTGGACCAAGGACTTGTATTATGGCTTGATGAGAGGTCAATTTGGACTTAATGAGTACATTTTTTAAATCTATCAAGCCATCTATAGTTTGGGAAACCCTAGAGCCGAATCCTTGGAAATATGCCATGGATGTAAAATATAATTCACTAATGAAGAATAAAGCATGGCAACTTGTAGACCTTCCACTAGGGAAGAAGCTAATTGGATGAAAATGGATCTTCAAGACAAAGTAAAAATAAAATGGTAGTCTTAATAATCAAAAGGCAAGGTTGGTTGTAAATGGATATGCTTAGAGACAAGGGATCAACTATGAGGAAACATTTGTTCCCACAACTAAGATCAAAACAATCAGGATGATTTTTTCTCTAGCTACACAGTTTGGCTGGAAAGTCCATCAATGGATGTCAAAAGTGCCTTTCTTAATGGATACTTATATGAATAAGTATACATGACTCAACCAAAAGGTTTTATCATTTTAGGAACATAAGATAAAGTTTGTAGACTTGTAAAATCATTTTATGATCTAAAACAAGCTCCTAGGGTATGCTATATCAAAATTGATGAACATATCTTGAAACATGGATTCAAAAGGAGTCCATACGATCCTAATTTATAACTTAAATAATTAGGGGGGAGATAATAACTATCATTATATATGTCAATTATATAATCATCACTTAAAATTTAATGAAGATGATTGAGTCAATGAAAAAAGATCTAAATCGATCATTTGACATGATAGATCTTGAGCTTATACATTATTGTATTGATTTAGAAGTTTGGTAGAGATAAAATCATATTTTTTTATCTCAACTCAACTAATCTAGGAAAACACTCAATAAATTTCACATGATGGATAACAAACCAATTACCACACCTATAGAGATAAAACTTCAACTGTATCGAGTGAATCCATCACCACAAGTAAATGCAAATCTATATTGGTAGTTGATAGGGACTATTATTTACCTTATACTAGGCCACACATCACCTATGTTATTATTTATCTCTCAAGGTTCATGTAAGATCCTAAGGTCAGTCATTAGAAAGCAACAAGGAATATTTTGAGGTACATAAGAGGAACTATTGATTTTGGCCTAGAATACAAGAAGAATAACAACTTCTTGATAGGATACTCAGATTTAAATCATGAAAGGAACATTGATGAAAAAAATATAATTTAATATTTGTATTATTTTTTGGATCTCGATACATATCATGAGGGAGTAAGAAACAAACTTGTGTTTCAAGATCCTCTACAAAATCAGAATATCACATTGTAGGAGGTGATGTCTATGAAGTGATTTAGCTCAAATATATACCTTAAGGATTTGGGATATCAAATAATAAACCAATAATTATTCATGTAGATAATGAAGGAGTAGTGAAGCGTATTTACAATCTAGTATTCCATGAATGCACCAAACACATAGAGGTGTAAGTACATTTCATTCACAAACATGTTCATACCAATAACATCCAACTCTAATATTTCCCAATAGATCAATAATGTGCAAATGTTTCACTAAAGCTCTTGTTTAAGAAAAAATTAGGGCATTTAGACAATATCTCTCTTATTCACTTGAGATAATGTTGAATTTGGGGGGGAGGCGCGGTGGTGGATATTAGGTTTATCCTACAGGGTGATTATTTAGCCATTTAAAAATAAATGTGATTGAGTAATATTTTATTACTCATGGTAGTTAGGATATTTAAATAAGATTATTTAAACTTTCTATAATTTTTTTATATCTCCTGTATAATATTAGGGAGTTTGCATAGCTTTTGGATTGGGATAAGATAATGCTTACCGTATTATATAGGGAATATTTTTAGCATTGATATTTGTATAAATTCATAAGCTTTGTAATGATTTCATTGATGGAATGAATATCACTATTATTCCTCCTTAATATTACTTATGTAATTTGCATTTTGAAACATTAAGCTCACACTATCCTACTAAATAGAAAGTGTACATGAAGGCCTACAAATCATTGAAGACCCTTTCCTAGATCAATTATAATACCTTAATTTTTACTTGTATTGTGTGATTAATAACTGATTCACATATTCTATATTTATTCTTATTTTTCATCACTTTCTTTTCCTGTATTAAAATTTATTACATACATTATGGGTGAATGACATGATATCATCCCCTTTTATTATGATCGAGTTGAATGGATGGATAAAAAAATGTAAAAATTAATAGAAGATGATTATATGGATGATTTTGATCTTGATATCATGGATACATATAAACAATTTAAATCTAAATAATATGATTGTGATTTTGTCCAATGGGAGAAAGATGCAACTTTTTCATCATCTCTATATTCCTTTTTGGCACATACCTTAGGCACTCTTTTGGATATCTCTTTTGATTCTTCTTTGCCCACACTAAAATATTCCTCCTTGTTTTCTCCTATATAACCCTCTTTAGTTATATCTCTTGATTCTTCTATGGAATCTTCTTCAATTTCACATATTAACTCCTCCTTGGTTTTTCTATATAACCCTATTTGGTTACACATAGTGATTATTCTTCACCTCCACTCCTATCTCTCTTTGGATTATTCTTTGATTACAACTATTTATTCCTCATTGTGTTCCCCCATAGATCCCTCTTTAATTATCGCTTCAGACCTTTCCTCTCATACACCTCTTTTTGATGGTGTTTCTATTCAAATGAGTATACCTAGGCCTTGTGATTGGGAATCCCTTCAAGTTAAAATCGTCACTATGAAAATGAGTTACAAAATCAAAACCGATATTTTGGGTCAAATATCATATATATTTAAAATAACAAAAAAATTATAAATAATCTAGTAAATGATAGTGTTAATCATGTATCTACATCCTTATCTAACTATCATGTGTCACATATGCAACATTAATTTATAATTAATTTTTTTTTAAATAAGAAAATACTAATAAGAGTCCATGTGAGATTCTAAGAGAAATTAACGATCTTCAATTATTCATACATGAAGGTGATGATGTGGTCCTATAGAAATAATTGATGTATAACAAGAAGCTTCTGAAAACTAGTAATATATCACTTGGTCATTTAATTAAAATTTCTCATGAATCTTGTTCAATTAACCCTTTTGTGTATCAAAATTGGTATTTGGGCAACCTTAATTTGTTATGGCATGTTTTTAATGTTGTTTAAAATGTTATCCCTTAATGTTGGTTAATTGAAAAATGTTATCTAGGTAGAAGGTAATTGGCGTTGCTTAGAATATGCCTAGAATATGACATTACAAGAAGTAGAGAGGTAGAATATCTAATAAAGTAAATCAAAATTCATGGAATACTCATGATTTCTCACATCAGATTGAGATAAAATCTAGAAATACCACACCTACATCAATTTTAATTTTTATACATATTATTTTTAAAGACTTTGTCACTTTATCCTCCCATAACAATCCTTGAAATATATTCTAACCTATTTTTTTATAGATAAATAATTTGCCTCATAAAACCAACTTATAATATTTTGTTGAGTGTATGAGCAATAAAAGTGAGAAATGAAAAAAATTCTATGCATTTGAACACTTTCAAACTTGAGTAATCTTTTGTCAATATCTAACTAATGTCATGATGTAGTTTTAGTAGCCTTCTCTTAAGAAGAATATTTGGAGTGAAATAATTTTGACAAACATTATTATTCAAATGTCTCAGATTTGGGAGTTTCTTCAAGAAGGCCTTTGGGTGAGATATTGATGGTCGAGACCATCAGTTTATAAAAAATGATTGTGGGAAAGTCATCATGCTTATTCAACATGGATTAATGATTACTGATAAAAATATATGATTTATAACTTAAATTTAGCTGGTTGATATAATTTTTGTGGCTTAGAGTTTAATTTTATTTTATGATCACAAAGAGTTCATGATGGTGACACGAAATGATATCACACAACAAAGTATATGTTATTAATCATATAATTACATGATATAGATCTTGGTATTATGATTATTGTGGTTATTTGTGGAAATATATATCCCCTTTTAAACTATGAAGACTTTTTAGAGAAGTTAATGACTTAATGTAAGTAACATTAAGATTATACAAATGTGTGAATATTTGAGGCCATATAGATATACATTTTATTATCAACACCATAAATTAACATAATACATTAACAAATATGATTTATAATAGTATATAATTATTACAAAAAATTGAATATATTTATCTTCTTTATGGATTGTTTTTAGTAAGTGGTTAATTAATTTCTCATCATGGTAATTTATTTGGATTTTAAACAATCATTTTATGAGATAAAACTATAAAGATGAGATATAATAATACATATACACATAATATCAAGCATGATAGTTAAAAATGGATATAAAATAAAGTGATAAAAAACTAGTGTTAATTCTTAGCTCATAAGTACTATATGTTGTCTAAGAAAATATATTATTCACAAGAATAATGTAGGCCCATAAAATTACTTTATTTTACTTAAATTTTTCATATGTCACATATACATTGGAGCCATTCTAGGTCAAGGAAAAAATTTAGTTTTGTAGGTACATAAGAGTTATAGCATGTAGATCAAAGCAAAGAAATAAAATATTATAGGTAGGAAATTAAATCATAAATCCATTTTAGATTTGTATATCACATGACCATAAGAAACATTCTTACAAAACCTTACTAGAAGTGAAGAATCCTTGACACCTAACTAAAAGTGGTAATGCTTTTAAGGATCAAATCCAAACTTTTAGGATCAAATCCAAACTTTCAGGCAAGATTGTTGGAATTTCTAGATGTGCATTTTAATGACAATTTTGTACTAAAAATTTACTCAAGATATCCCTTTTAACCCTATGTTTGTAAACTTAAATAACTTGAAAACATTAATTTTGGAAATATGAATTAAGAATTTTGTGTTGTATTTATTATATTTAAAAATTAATTAAATTCTTAGTTAAATATTAATTCATTTTAATACAAATGTTATTTTATTAAAACCAAGTTATGGCTTAGAACTATTGCACTTAAAATACGTTCATCATAATTTTTTTGTATTATTGTTATGATGTTTGTTTTTAATTTTTAAAATTAGTAGTTATAATAATAATAATAATAATAATAATAATAATAATAATAATAATAATAATAATAATAATAATAATAATAATAATAATAATAATAATAATAATAATAATAATAATAATAATAATAACTTTTATTTACTTTAAAAACTTTCTTCAAAAAAATTAAAATAAAATAAAATAAAATATTGAGTTTATGAATTCTAAAAATGTTTACAAAACTAAATTAATGATATTTAAAACTAAGGGGATAATACTTAGAATTGACTTCCATTATTGTGTAAATTCTAAACATATTATTAAAAAGATAATCATTGGTAGTTTGAAATATTTGTATATATTATAAAATTCTTATCAAAACAAAGAGTTTTGTGTTTGGGATAAGAAAAATATTCCATATAACTATATTAGTGTTCGTTGTAATTGTCTATAGTTTAAATATATGATTAAGTACATGAAATATAAACACACCCTACTCAATTTATATTTATGTATTATACACTTAAAGACAATATAATGTATATTAGAATAAGGGTTACATGGGAGCTAGTTTTTACCTTTGTGTTGTTGAAATGAAAATAATAAGATGAAATAGGTAGAAGTAATTTTTTTAATAGTTAATGTGACAAAATCCCATCTTTAAAATAATTTTATGAGATGAAACTAGAGATAAACATTGATATAAATGATAAATAAAAATAAAAATTGAAATCATAAATAAAAAATGATATTTAACTAATATAGCCTATTAATATATAATTTTAACACAACCAAATATAATATGTGATTGATGGTGGCATTGGTTATTGGTTTTGAAGATGCTATACAAGTCACAAACAATCAAAAATTCAAGAAAACATATTTTATCCTATATAGTGATTTTTGTTTGACCAGACAGAACTAGTAGATTAGTTCACTTTAGAAAGTGTGCTCCCATTTGTGCCACAATAGGAGCTTTGAGATAGTTAACATATATACACCAAAATAAATAGTTTTTAATAAAAATAAAATTACAAAATATAAAAAATGGTTTTATTTATTTATTATATATATATATATATATATATATCAAATATAGAACAATATAATTACAAAGTGATGGCAATATTTATTTTATATTTGGTAATATAAAACATAGTATAAGTTTGAGATGTGAGTCCTTGATTAGTAAGATATATAACTAGACACGCTTTCCAAAAGAAAAATGTATTGAAGTTAAGACCAAATTCACAAAATCCATTTACATTTGTAACAAAAATAAAACATAGTATATATATGAGATGGAAGTTCTCTATAGGCAATATTGTTAGTAGTTATTTGTCTTATCTATGTAGGAAAGGGAGGTACTTATTACTAAATATATTAGATGAGAGTCGTCCATAGACATAAGAAGTTTTTTTCTGAACAATGAGATAAAATGAGTAGAAATTAGAACAATTCCATATCCTTTATATCAGTGATTTATTATATATTAAAGAATTTAAATTGTTGGGTTGGAAAACATTATTTTTATTAAATAATTAAATTATAATTTGACATTTTTATTACAATTTTAAAATAGTAATTTTTTAAGATGAAAAAAATTTAAAAAATTGAATAAGATATCAAATTAAAATCCTTTTCAACCCTAAAAAAATAGTTATTTTATATATAACAAACCATTGACATAAACCATTTTAAATTGATTGTATATGTATTTAATAAAATATTGTTAAATACATATACAATCAATTTAAAATGGTTTATGTCAATGGTTTGTTATATATAAAATAACTATTTTTTTAGGGTTGAAAAGGATTTTAATTTGATATCTTTATTATAATTTTAAGATAGTAAATAGTTTTTTAGGTTGTAAAAAGATTGGTGGAGTGGTATGGTTGTGTTTAGTAGGGTGTTTATAAGTTGGATGTCGTTGTTTACTCAATGATTTCAATGTAACCGATTATATCTCCTATCAAAATCTGAGTACCGATCTAAAAAATAGTTTATATCAATTTATTATATATTAAATAATTAATTTTTTATATTAAATAACTAATTTTTATGGGTTGAAAAGGTCATTTTTATTAAATAGTTGGAATTTAATTTCAACAATTTCAAATGGCTTATGGCTTATGTTTTTCTTTGGTTAAAAATAATTAATTTTCTTTTGTTATTATTTGTTGAAAAGGTCACTTTTTGTAATAGTTAGATTTTAATTTGATATCTTTATAACAATTTTAAGATAATAAATAGTTTTTTATGATGATAATAATAATAATAATAATAATAATAATAATAATAATAATAATAATAATAATAAGTTCATGTCAATGAATTATTCTATATTAAATAACTAGTTTTTATTTGTGTTGAAGAAGTCATTTTTTAATTTAATAATAATAACAACAATAACAATAACAATAAGTGGTTCATGTCAATGAATTATTCTATATTAAATAACTAGTTTTTATTTGTGTTGAAGAAGTCATTTTTTTAATAATAATAATAATAATAATAATAATAATAATAATAATAATAATAATAATAATAACAATAACAATAACAATAACAATAACAATAACAATAACAATAACAATAACAATAACAATAACAATAACAATAACAATAACAATAACAATAACAATAACAATAACACTTATGCAATAAATTTTAAATGGTTCATGTCAATGAATTATTCTATATTAAATAACTAGTTTTTATTTGTGTTGAAGAGGTCATTTTCTATTAAATAGTTAAATTTTAATTTCAACTTATTTCAATAATTTATTTTATATTATTTTTTTTAATTTGACATTTTTTGGTTAAATAATTAGATTTTAATTTCAACAATTTTAAATGGGTTATGTCAATGATTTACTCCATATTAAAAATTAAGTTTTTTTTGGGTCGAAAAAGTTAAATTTATTAGATAATTAGATTTTAATTTGACATATTTATTAAAATTTTAAGATAGTAAATAGTTTTTTGGCTTGAAATGGTCAACTAATTAAATAATAGTAATATTATTTAACATATATAAAATCAATTTCAAATTTTAAAATAGTAAATAATTTTTTGGGTTGAAAAGGTCAATTAATTAAATAATAATAATATTTTTTATTTGATAGGTGAATTAATGGGTTTTGAAAGGTCTACAACCTTGAAAATGGAGTGAAATATGAAAATAATAAAGATATTATGAGATGCTTCTAACAGTGGCAATGGAGTGGGTGGTTAAAACTTTCACCAATAGTTAATCAAAACTCAAACATACTTCTCAAGAAACTTCCATGAAGCTTTTGCCAAACAACTCAAGGAGAGCTTAACCCCATTACCATTAGACTTATGAGTTTTTGTACAATGTGCCCTTGAGCGAAAAGACATATTAGAGGGTTGAGACACTAGTTTTCTTCCTTTTTCTATTTAACTTCCATCCACCCTTTCTTTTTTTCAATTGATTGGGCTACACAAGAGATCACAGTTAGAATATGGGGCTAGGATTTGTCTTCAATAGTTATTCCTTTGGTATATTTAACCCATTATGTAGCACTCTTAGACATTTCAACCTAAGTGGATGCTAGAATAGAGGAAGAATCTGGCATGGGTGAAGCCTTCCTTGGAGAGATTAGATCTTTCAACAGTTCTTGTTCAAAGTGAGGACTATCTTGGTCCTTATTTTTAGTAAGGGTAGAAGTGTGTTCTACAAAGGATTTAGATTTATCAACTTTGGAAGGACCCCATTCTTCGTCCACAACAAAAATTGTATGTTTTTTTGAAATGAAGTCTTTCCACCATGAAGAATTTTTCCTTTTTCTAAGGAGGCTATAATTTTTTGTCATGTTTCCAGTGTAGAAGTAGCTATGGTAATGAAACAAAAAAAAATCATAGTCATGGGGTTGGGATTAGGAGCATTCATTGACTTGCAAGATGATTTTATCAAGGAAATTATTAGTGATATCAATGTTTACCAAAATATTAGAAAAGGCAGTGAGGGAGAAGTGGTTAGTATTTGGGTTCATTTGCATAGATTCACCCAAATTTATACCTATAACCTTTAGGTTGGATTCATTCCATAAATGTAGGGGGAGATGGGGTAGAAGAACCAAAATGGGTTTGATATGTATAGATTCATTAAGGAGTTGAAGCTAGGGGACCAATTTTTGAGGACCAAGGGCTGGTGATTCAGGCTCCATGAATGGTTAAGAATCTTGGATTTGTCCAAAGTATTAAGAACAATAAAAGTTATGTAAGACTTAACTAATATTTAAGTCATGTGACTAAGCACAGTAAAAGTTATGCAACAAAAAAATTGGCCTTCCATGTAGTTCAAAGTATAATTAGCTATGTGGTAGAAGAATCTCAGTGAGTATATTAATAGCATTATATAAATCTTGCATGCATGAAGGTTTTAGGAAGAAATAAACATATGTGTTTGTTCAGTATTATGGCTACTTTATATGGTCCAAATTTTAGAATAGGTAGTTGATTGAAGCAAAAAATATATTTGTACAAAGTTAGCCTTCCAGGCATATTGAGATGGCTCCTACACATAGTCAAATTTTCACAAGGTAAAGTTTGAGCAAATCTAAAAGAGATAGATGGAGTGTGTTTACTAAAAGATGTTAGGATGTAGTGAGATGAGGACAAGTGGTCAATGTTTAGTGTTAGATAGATGTAAATTTTGTACAACTTTGAAGATCTAAAAACACAAAAGAACTCAAATCCAAAGATCTAAAAGATGCATTTTAAAGTTGGAATGTTAAATCTCGCAAGCGTATAAAGATCTAATAGAGTGTGTGTAAATATCATAACTTGGTCCAATGGATGCATTTTAAAGTTTAGAAAATTGAATGAGAATCATTGGATCATGGTGTGAAACTTAAGATCTATGTTCAATATTTAAAGATATGTTCATCCCAACGATCAAGTGGTTAAACATGTAGTTAAGCAATGAAATATGGCATGGACAATGAAATTGATTGTTGTGATTGATCAAATTTATGTAATAATGCATGTGCATCAAAACTAGAGCCCATTATATTATAAAAATAGTAATGAGAATAAGAATCATGGTGGTGGAGAATGAGTTCAAGACACAAAAAACTTGTTGTTCAAGAAAAATAAGATGAGTCTAGAACTGACATGATGTGTTAGTAAACAAGTGTGAACACAAAGAAGATATGAAACCCTGATCAAATGCTTACATATATGTCATATAGGATATAGTAAATGTTTCTAGAGCTATTACTATTACTACTAAATAGAGTCAAATTGAGAAAGAGAGAGGCAAAGAACAAGAGGTTGATGAAGTGTGTCAAATAGAGAAATATAAAGACATAGAGATAGAGGGGTAGAGTGGAAGAGAAGATAAGAGAGGTATGTGTAGAGCATTAGTATTTACAAACCATACCTATAACAAAGAATTGAATTTGATTCATTTATAAATAAAAATTGTAATCTAGAGTTGTAGCTCCATATTTTGAATATAGATCTGATTGGTGGGTGTCATCAGATAAGCTGAGTTGATTCTCAGTTAGGGAGTTGATGCTCTTAGATCATGGGATTGGTGTCTCCTTAGGGTTAGTGCCCTTAAATATTTTAACCAATGAAGTTATTGATTGTGAGGTTAGATTACAATAGTAAATTCTAATAGGTATTTTCATGGTGGTTTTACCCATATTAGATCTCCACGATATATCTAGTGTTATGTATATTGTGTGTTTGATCATTGCATATATTTTTTAATTCATAATTAAAAGGATTAATTTAATCAATCTACTGATTCACCCCCTCTTATTAGATAGCTATGTCTAAAAAATAACTTAAATTTTATGTGTTACTCATGTGCCCCTTTGAATTGCATTTTAATTAGAATTTTTCTTTGAGTTGGATGTGTGTTTATATTGAATGCCATGTTTTGTCTATTTGGTTATGATTTTGGTATTTAAGATGAAAATCCACATATTTTATTTAATATAGATCTAGTTGGATATATATATATATATATATATATATATATATCGCTGTATGTTCATATTGAATGCCATGTTTACTCTATCTTATTATGTTTTCAATATTTGGGATGAAGATCCACGTATTTTATTTCATATGGAGCCAGTTGGATATATATATATATATATATATATATATATATATATATATATATATAAAGCATGAAATGATTCTTTCCCTTTCACAAACTAGTTACTCATGTTCCTCATAAACTTGATTCTATTATAAAATTTCATATGTGGTTTTGATGGAAGATACTAAGTGTTATTTTCAATGGTACGGTTCTATTGTGGCATTTTTGGGAATTCCTACATGTTTACATACTATTGGTTCTTTGGAATATGTGCAAATCTCTAATACATTCATTGCCTTATAATGAGGGTTTTTATTTTTAATTAAACTATTTAAAAAGTCTATTGTTCTGTAACTCATGTTGACCTAATTTTTAATTTTTAGAGATCATATGAGGTTGTGAGACCTCATAATGATCCCTTGAATCCCCTACATCTATTATTGACCCAAAATCAGCTCATTATTAAATAATTTTTTGAATCACTACTACCATTTATGGAATGTTCAAATTGATAGATCGATTTAGAATTTATAACTGGTTATGTATTGATAAATGTTACCTAGAATTTTTGAATGTTGTTGATGTTTAATGGATTAACTAGTTATTATGATTATTTTATTATGACTTGGTGGCACATAACAACTAAGTTATATGTTATGATTTTTATTTTTTATTGCTTGAAATATATTCTTGTTGGGTCACCATTCCTAGATCAAACTTGAATAACAAAGCATTAACTGGTATGCTTGTACTCTTGGGTTATAAATTTCTAACTGGGATAACTTGGCTGACCACATACTTTGAAGGTATGCAAGTTGGTTATTCAAAAAGATATAAAAAGGGATTAATCATTTAATCCTTTACTATATCCTTCAATAGCCTGTAATTAGTTATTCTACTTCTGATTTATATCAATGTTGGGTTGGTTATTTCCATCTCACCTTAGAATGGTGATTGTTTATCATTCATTTGTGTTATGTTGTTGTTTTTAGATGTATAATGTTTTAGAATTTGAATTGATCAAAATCATCTCCTTGACCTTAGTTATTGAAACCATCATCTTGATGATGGTTGGGCTCATAGGGCTGGTTGGGAGGGATTATCTAGTACCATTTTCTATTGCTCCATTTTTGGATGATCTTGAGGATAGGTGTGATGTAACCAGTAATGTTTATTATATGCTATTTATCTCTTTATTATCATATATGTTATATTACTTTCATATAGCATGACTAGTGAATGCAGTTGTAATTACTTTCTTTTGATATCGATTTAGTTATGGTTGGCTTTTTGCATGTTAACCTTGTGTTTGGATAGGAATCATTTGGGAATAAGAAGTAAAAGCTTATCATGCTGATTATGAGTTAAAATATTTGGGCTCAATAGTTGGGTTTTTACCATGGATTGATAATTGATTGTCATTGTTAATGCTATAGTAGTATGCTGCATTGTTATCATCATTATGTAAGGGATGGTAATCGATTTATACAAACACTTGAGTGTGGTAATTACTTCTTATGTCTCCTAACGAAACCTTTTACATATATTCTCTTGATATAAATCATCATGTAAACTCAATAAGAGATTTTCTTAGACAAAGAGTTTACCTATTTTGGTAGTTAGGCATACTTGACTATGTTGGCAAGGATTACTAGCAAGTTAGAAACTTTCTTGAATGATAGCTATTGAATAATATCTAAATATTTATTTTGGATGTATATGTATATTTATATGTATATGTGTCTGTGTGTACACACACACAATATATATATATATATATATATATATATATATATATATATATATATATATATCGAAAATAAGTATTTTGATATTATTCAATAGCTATCATGTGTGTGTGTGTGTGTGTGTGTGTGTGTGTGTGTGTGTGTGTGTGTGTGTGTGTGTGTGTGCGTGCGTGTGTTCATTTTCTTTTTATATATGCTTCAATTATTCTTGGTATAACATACAACATAGAACTATTGTATAGTTGGTTATCAACATGTGGAGAGAATATAGAGATGCCTTAGATGTTTTAGCTTGTATATACGTGTAATTGTGTGTGTGTGTGTGTGTGTGTGTGTGTGTGTGTGTGTGTGTGTGTGTTCATTTTCTTTTTATATATGCTTCAATAATTCTTGGTATAGCAGAGAACATGGAACTATTGTATAGTTGGTTATCAACATGTTCAGAGAATATAGAGATGCCTTAGAGGTTTCAGCTTGTATATACGTGTAATTAAACAAGTTTAGTTGAGTTGGCTACCATGCATAGGTGGACATCATAAATTTAATTCTGATTTCACACATGGGATTATAAAACTGCATACACAGGTATGTATGCTATTATTAAGCAATTCCTTAATTGATTGGTTCCCATCTTTAAAGCTCAGTTAATTTACATTACTAAAATGGATAGAAATTTCGTGTCGATCCTATATTAAAGGTTCCCTATTATCAGAGTAATATTATTTAATTATTAAAAAAAATTATTAGTTTTTGATTGAGAAATGAATCTTAAACCACTTGTAATGTGAAGTAAATGGTAACGTTAATGATACATTCCCTTGCTTAAATGCTTATATAAGTGAAATGACTTAAGATATATATGTTGGATATCAATTTTATGTGTTGGTCATGTGTATCGTATATTTCTCTTTTGGATGGAATTTTCAAGTTCAATAAGACATTTTCGATCCTGTGATTTGGTATGGACATTTGATTTATGTGGTAATTTTTTTGCTTGTAGGTTTTTATAAACTGGTTCATGATTACAAACGTTGTATGCTAAAATAGTTATACTTATACATGGGATAATAATGCTAATCCTTCATGTTTAATATACTTAGTATGATTTTGAATGAAGTTGGGATTATTTCTTTACTAAACTCCTTGAAGTTAGGAGAGATAATGTCTCAACTATTAATTGTTTGTAATAATTTTTTGATTATATGTATGGCTGAAATACTAAAGTGAGTGTGAAAGTTAAATTTATTAATATTTCTTCATTGCATAAAATTAATGGTTGATCAAATATAACTTATGTTATGGATTATACATTGGCTGAAAGGTATTTTGGTTGTATTAATTCTTCCTTTATTTATTGTATTGCAATGGCTATTTGCCAATAAAAAATCATTTATATCAATTCAATGAATGGTTGCCACTATATCATTATCATTTAGATGATGAAATAAATCATGATTTTATATTTTTACACTTATTTAGATCATGGAAATCATACTTATAAATTGAATGCATGTGAAATTAAATAGGAATGTGTGGGCAATAGTACAATCACCTTTAGACCATGAAAAAGTGACAACATTGGTCGTTAGCCCTCAAATATTTGCCTATGGTGATTTGATTTCTATCATATCATGATTGTAATCTCTTTTGTGCAAATAATAATTTTTTTTGGATGCTTAAAGAGACTTATTCAAATCCACATGTGTTCAAATTGATAGCTAGTTACTATGTATGTTTAACATGCTAGACAACAATTTTTTTATTCCCTTATGTATGTACTCGTTATGACCCAAAAATGACATATAATTTTAAGGATAACCTTACTAGTTGTGCATTCATGGGTATCCTATGTGAGTATCACTTTAGTTAGTAAGTGAGGTTTAGGTCTGACACACATCCAAAAGCACACTCTAATATTCAATTTCATTTTTTTGGGTTATTTGACCAAGATTTTTTGGAAATAAGTTGTAGCTAGAAATTTAATTCCTTAGTGGTGTTAGAATTTATTAAAAACATTATCTTCACCTTAAAGGATAAACAAAAAACACTAGCAAGTGTAAGCATGATTATCTGACTAGGTTTTCGAGTAGGCATGGTAGAAGTGGTGGAGTGATTTGTATGGGGATGTCAATGTCAACATCTTTTCTCTACTTAGAATGACAAAGGTTAATCCCTTTATGTGTATTACATGAGTTGTAGGCTCATTATTTTAAAATGTTGAAGCATCTAGTTTTTCTTTAGAATTGGCTAAAAAAACCTTACAGCAGAGCCCAAGCCCCTCATCCCTATATCTATAAATCCAATGGTTATTTTTGTTGAGGAGGAGACTAGGTAGGTGTTCAAATCAAAGGAATAATTATCAACAAAGGCTCTCATCTACAAATTCATCAACTACTAGCCAAAAATTTAGGATCTCCATGTTTGGATCTTGAAACATTAGCAACCTCTCCTCTTAGATAGTCTTGAAATTTACCCTTGGACAATTTTTTTATTATTTCTTTTCTCAATACTTTGGACAAGGCCAAAATTATTAACCATTCACAGAGCCTTAATCACCACCCCTTGGTCCTAAAAAATTGGTCCCCTAGCTTCAACCCCTTAATGAACCTCTACATATCAAACCCATTTGGGTTTGTCTACCCCATCTCCCCTTGTATTTTTGGATTGAATCCAACCTGAAGGTTATAGGTAGAAATTTGGGTGAATTTATGAAAATGAACCCAAATACTAACCACTTCTCCCTTACTACCTTGCTAATATTTTTTTAAGCATTGATACTGATAGGAATCTCCTCGATAAAATCATCTTGCAATTCAATGAATGCTCCTAATCCCAACCCCATGAATATGAAGGTTTTTTGTTTCATTTCCATAGTTACTTCTACACTAGACACTTGACCAAAAAATATAGCCTCCTTAGAAAAAAGAAATATTCTTCATGGTGGAAAGACTTCATTTCAAAAACAACATATGGTTTTGGTTGTGGATAAAGAATTGGGTCCTTCCAAAGTTGAGAAATATGATTCTTTTGTAGAAGACACTTATACCCTTACTAAAAATAAGGACTAGGATAGTCCTCAATTTGAACAAGAACTGTTAAAAGATCTAATCTCTCTAAGGAAGGCTTCACCCATGCCAGATTCTTCCTCTATTCTACCATCCACTTAGGTTGAAATTTTTAAGTGTGCTACATACTGGGCTAAATCTACCAAAGGAACAACTACTGAAGATAAATCCTAGCCCCATATTCCAACTGTGATCTCTTCTGCAGCCTAATCAGTTGAAAACAAGGAATGTTGGATAGGAATTAAATAGAAAATTGAAGAAATCCAATGTCTCAACCCTCCAATATGTCCTTTTGCTCAGGGGGACCTTTTACAAAAACTTAGAAGTCTAATGGTAATGGTGTTAATTTCCCTTGAGTTGTTTGGTAGGTGCTTTGTGGAAGTTTCTTGAGAAGTATGTTTGAGTTTTGATTAAATGTTGGCAAAAATTTTAACTGCCCACTCCATTGCCACTTCTAGAAGCATCTCATAAGAAATTTATTGCTTTCATCTTTCACTCCATGTACAAGGTTGCATATGTTTCAAAACCCATTACTTCACCTATCAAATAAAAAATATTATTATTATTTAATTAATTAACCTTTTCAACCCAAAAAACTATTTACTATTTTAAAATTTGAAATTAATTTTATATATGTTAAATAATAATATTATTATTCAATTAGTTGACCGTTTCAACACAAAAAACTATTTACTATTTTAAAATTTCAATAAAAATGTCAAATTAAAATCTAATTATTTAATAAATTTAACCTTTTTAACCCATAAAAAAGTTAAATTTTAATATGGAATAAATTATTGGCATAACCCATTTAAAATTGTTGAAATTAAATTTCTAATTATTTAATAAAAAATATGTCAAATTAAAACTTATTTTTTAATATAAAATAAATCATTGAAATAAGTTGAAATTAAAATTTAACTATATAATAAAAAATGACCTCTTCAACACAAATAAAAACTAGTTATTTAATATAAAATAAGTCATTTGCATGAACCATTTAAAATTTATTGTATAAATTTTAAATATTATTATTAGTATTGTTTAATTAATTGATCTTTAAAATCTTAAAAAACTATTTGCTATCTTAAAATTATTATAAAGATATCAAATTAAAATCTAACTATTTAAGAAAAGTGACCTTTTCAACAAATAATAACAAAAGAAAACTAATTATTTTTAACCAAACAAAAATATAAGCCATAATCCATTTGAAATTGTTGAAATTAAAATCTAACTATTTAATAAAAATGATCTTTTCAACCCATAAAAATTAGTTATTTAATATTAAAAAAATTAATTATTTAATATAGAATAAATTGATATAAATTAATTTTTTAGATCAATTTTTAGCTTTGACTGAGATACAATTGGTTACATTGAAATCATTGACTAAATAATCACATCCAATCTATAAACACCCTCCAAGATTTAAACTTGGATAGGGCTAGACACAACCATACCACTCCACCAATCATTCTACATCTCATTGATTTTTGTCTAAAAAACTAATTATTTAATATAAAACAAATCATTGACATAAACCATTTGAAATTGATTGTATATATTTAAATAATATTACTAATATTTAATTAATTGATTTTTACAACCCAAAAAACTATTTACTATCCTAAAATTATAATAAGGCTATCAAATTAAAATCCTTTTCAACCGTAAAAAAATAGTTATTTTATATATAATAAATCATAGACATAAACCATTTTAAAATGATTGTATATGTATTTAATAATAATATTATTCTTCTTCAATTATTTATTTTTTTCAACTTAAACAAATTACTATTTTAAAATTGTATTAAAAATGTCAAAGTAAAATTTAATTATTTAATAAAAATAATGTTGTCCAACCCAACAATTTAAATTCTTTAATATGGGATAAATCATTTATAAATGATATGGAATTGTTCAAATTAAATCAAATCATTGACATAAAATGATTGTATATTTACTAAATAATAGAATTATTATTTAATTAAAATTTAAAAAGTTCTTTACAATTTTTAAAATATAATTTTTTAATATTTTTAATAATAATAATAATAATAATAATAATAATAATAATAATAATAATAATAATAATAATAATAATAATAATAAAATTACAATAAAAAGATTTAATTAAAATCTATTTATTTAATAAAATTGAAAATTTTAACTGAAAATTTTTATTTATTTAATATGAAATAAATTATTAACATAAAATCATTTAAAATTCATGAAATTAAAATCTAACTATTTAATAAAAAATTAACTAAAAACTTAATTATATAGAATAAATTATTGAAAATCTATAAATCCTAATTAATAAGAACAATTTTTCAACTCAAAAAATCTAATTATTTACTATGGAATATATCATTGATATAAATTATTTAAAATTGATAAAATTAAAATTTAACTATTTAATAAGAATGATTTTTTCATTCCATAAAAAAACTAATTATTCAATATAAAAAATAAATCATTGACATAAAATATTTCTATTATTTAATAAGAATGATTTTTTCACCCACTAAAAAAACTAATTATTTAATATAAAAAATGAATCATTGACATAAAATATTACTATTATTTAATTAAAATTTAAAGTTTTTTTCTTTTTTTTTTTTGAAAAGTCTGGTAAACTTTTTA
>JARHVA010001134.1:3495000-3502500 GCA_037957365.1 Torreya grandis
ACATTAGTGGACATGTTGTAGACACTAGAAGTCATCTTGATGATGGTTATGTGTATTTTATATATTTAGCTAGACATAATTATTCCTTGATGATCTAGTCTTGGTTATGAAAAAGGAAAAAGTCCCATAAATAGTACATCTACTAATCTATATGATAACTTCAAAGCAAAAAGAGAATCAGGAGCAAAGAAAGATGAAGGAGAAAATAATCTTGAATAAAGGAATAAGAGCAAAGAGAAGAGCTTTTAAAACTCAAGGAAGATGTAGAACACAAAGGTCGATGATGCATATAGATACACAAGAGTAAGAGATTTGAAGAAGTTATAGTTTAGAAGAGCTCTTCATCCTACACAAAGAAATGCTATGACTAGGTATTTTTCATCTTTCTATGCTTATTATTATACCTATAATCAATTTGGTCATAGGGATATTGAATTTAGGGTTGTATCTAAAATGAGAATAAACTTTATAAGTTGAAATTTATTTTCTCCCTTGTTAGAAACAAATGTAATATGCTTAATTACAATAATGTTGGTCACATAGATAAATCATTTAGAAAAAAACTTTATAATATCGATAATACAAAAGAATAGCATGTTTCCTTGTATGAATAAATGTTCACAAGTCTCTAAAAAAGAAAAATAAGCCAAATAAGAAATCCAAAGATGTGTGGAAAGTGAAAGATCAATCTATGATTGCTCAAATTGTACTCTATACCAAGGAGTAAAATTTATAGGTAATAGATAGTGGTTTCTCAAAATACATGACTGATGACAAGAGAAAGTTCATAAAACTAAGAAAATATATGGAAAGATCTATCAGCTTGGGAGACAACACTTCAATAAAGATCTAAGGTAAAGGAACCTTAAACATAGATGGAAAATTTCCTACACATGATATCCTTTACGTGGAATTATTGAAACACAATTTTCGAAGTGTCATCCAAATGTGTGACAATAGATATAAGATCACATTTAATTCGGAACATTGCAAGTTAATGAGATCTAGAAGACTGGGTATAGAAGGGAAAATAAATGATAGCAATATCTATAATCTTGTTGAAGTGAATGGTAATATGTGCATGTTAAAAAATATTTATGAGAGTTGGTTATGGCATAGAATAATGGGCCATGTCAATTTTTCCAACCTACTAAAGGTGAGCTCAAATAAGTGTGTTAGGCACATGCCTAAGATAACTAAATCTACAACCACTACTTGCAAGGAGTGTCAACAAGTTAAGTAGACAAGGGTCATATTTTAAACAAAGGAGTATGCAACTACAAAGCCTCTATAATTAGTTTATATTAATCTTTGTGGTCCTACTAAGACAAGAGGATCTAAAGGAGAGATAATTCATGTTATTTGTAGATGATTACTCAAGAATGACATGGGTAACTTTTTTGAAGTATATGTCTTAGATCTTAGAAAGATTCAAGATATTTAAAGCCATTGTGGATAATGAGATTAGACTAAAATAAAATGCTTAAGATCTGATAAATGTGGATAATTCACCTCAAATTATTTTATATAGTACTGTGAGAAGCATGGAATTGTAAGGCATTACTCTGCAGCAAGGACTCCATAGTAGAATGGAGTTGTTGAGAGAAAAATGAGGACAATCAAGGAGATGGCTAAAACAATGTTAAAAGAGACAAAGTTACTTGATGGATATTAGAGAGAAGTAGTGTAAATAATAACATATATCCTGGATAGAGTTTAAATAAAGTTGAAAAGTGACAAAAATCCCTATGAACTATGGTATAGAAAACCTACCTCTGTTAAGTATTTCAGAGTGTTTAGTAGAAACTGCTACATTAGGAGAAAAAAAGTTAGATTGGAAAGCTTTGAATCAAGATATGATGAAGGAATATTTCTTGATTATTCCACCCAAAGAAAATATTACATATGTTATAGTAAAAGGCTACACAAAATTGTAGAGAGCATCAATGTCAAGGTTGAGGAAGGCTTGAAACATAATAAACCTAACAAAGACATCTATGAAGAAGATTTAGAGTCTGAAGAGGAAATAGCTAATGAAGAAACTAAGGAAGTAAATGAAAATCCACATGAAATATTTATTAAAAAATATCATCCTATAGATAATATCATTGGCAATAAGAATGAGGGAGTTCAGACATAGAGAAGATTTGTAATGAATAAGAAGAAAGTTTTTCTCTAATGTCTGAAATTGAGCCTAAGAGCTATGTTGAAGCAAACAAGGATTATAATTGGCTAAATGCCATGGAATAATAACTAAGAAAAATTGAAAATAACAAAACTTGGGAATTAGTTCTAAGACCTTCAAACAAGAATGTAATGGGTACAAAATGGATCTTTAGAAACAAGCTCAATGAAAATGGAATTGTTATAAGGAATAAGCCAAGATTGGTGTGCAAAGGATATGCACAAGTTGAAGGCATAAATTTGAAGAAACATTTACTCCAATTTATAGATTAGAAGCCATAATAATTTTTCTATAATTCTCTTTTTATAAGAAGTTCAAACTCTATCAAATGGATGTTAAGTCTACTTTTTAGAATGGGAACCTATAAGGGGAAGTATAAATAGAACAAATTGAAGGTTTTCAGTTGTTAGAGAAAGAAGATTATGTATGTAGATTGAAGAAAGCTCTGTATGGTCCAAAATAGGCACCTACAACTTAGTATTCAAGATTATACTAGTACCTACAATAATAAGGATTTAATAAAGGATGTGCAGATGGTAATCTATACTTCAAATCAAAAGGTGAGCATATGTTAACTATTGTTTTATATGTTGATGACATCATTTTTGTTGGTAGAAATAATAGAATGAGTAATTATTTGCTATTCAAATTCAAAATGAGTTTGAGATTTCCATGCTTGGAGAACTTTCTTTCTTACTTGGACTATAGATGGCAGAAATTGATGAAGGGATATTTATATCTCAAACCAAGTAAGCTAAATTAATGCTCAAGAAGTTTGGAATGGAAGATAGAAAACTAATTAGTACTCCCATGATAATTGGATGTAAGTTTTGAAAAGAGGATGATTCCCTTGATGCAAATCAGACCTTGTATAGATTAATGATAGGTATCTTGTTAAACCTAACTACATCAAGATCTGATATTATTCAAGTAGTATGCATGGTTGCACGATTTCAAGTTTCTCTTAAAGAGTCACATGACAATGAAGTGAAAAGAATCTTTAGATATATTAAAAGAACAATTGGCTATGGTTTATAGTACCCTAAAGATCAAAACTTCACTTTGACAACATTACAGATGTTGATTGGGTAGGAAGTGTGGATGATAGAAGAAGCACTACTGGTGGTGGAAACAGACTTGTTTCATGGTTGAGCAAAAATCAAGAGTTGGTTACTCTTTCTATAATAGAAGTAAAGTATGTGGCATTAGTGGCATGTTGCACTTAAGTCTTATGGACAAAATAAATGTTCAAAGACATCAAGGTAGAATATAGATCACCTATCTCTATTCTTTATGACAATTCAAGTGTTATTAATATATCAAAGAATCTAGTGATGCATTTCAAAACCAAGAACATATCAATATAGTATCAATTTTTAAAAGAGAAGGTTGAAAATCAATAAATCACAATGGAATATATGCCAATTAAGGATCAAATTTAAGATATATTCACCAAACCTCTTCCTAACGAAAAATTTGAGTATCTAAGACAAAAATTGTGAGTGGTGGCTCCTACATCACATCACTAGATCTTAGTGATAGGGCATGAGTCTAGGGGGAGAATCACAAAAGCTTTGTTAATCTGTAAAAGGTGAGAGAAAAGGCAACTCATGTATGCATATTTTTTACAAATTTATATTTAGTTGATAGTTACAAATTTTTGGATAAACTCCTTTATCTGATAAAGGGGGAGAAAATTTTGGAAAAAAAAGTGAGGAATCCCTTTTCCATTGATGTCAAAGGAGGAGAAAAAGTGCAAATGCTTTCTATAAATGTTTATCAAAGAAGAAGCAGAGCATGTGTCCAACTTGTGTTTTGGAAAATGTGCCATTATCTAAGAGGGAGCAAGTTTGGTATGAAAATTTATAGTTCAAGTTCATTAAAATCTAATGCAAGCAATGTCAAAGGAGTATAGTATTAGAAGATCAGAGTATCTAGTTTGCCATCAGTGACAAAGAGGGAGATTTTTGACAATATGATTGTCATTGATGTTAGAAGGGAGCTTATTAGCATTATGGATGTCATTAATGTTCAGAGAAAAGTATGGTCATTTGAGGATGTACAAGGAATCCTATCAGAGGTTAAGTATGATTAGAGTACTTTAGTGCATGAGTGGAATTCATCTAGTTCTTCATTTTGTTCATCTAGACATTTTGGATTTATGACAAGAAAATCTAAATAGGTAGTTTGTTGATGTCACCATTCCCACATGTAGATGATTCTAGGAAAGTTGTTCATATGGTTGTGATCACATTAGTCCCTAGTTGTTATGCACTAGATTTAAAGTCATGTGATGAAGCATGGTAGAAGATATGAGGATACAAATTTGGCTACCCAAAAAGAATTCACTAAGTTTCTATACTTAGCCAATATTTACAAAAGGGTTCTAGTAGAGCCAAGTAAGCATGTTGATGAGTTCATCATTCACACATATAAAGGTGTCAGGATAAAATGATCATAAGATTTTTTTAAATTTTGTTCCTAGTTCTATGTGCTAAATCTCAAGTCACACAATGTAGTGTGACAAAAGATATGAATGTGCAAAGTTAGGCTCCCAAGCATTTTGACAATGTTTTCCCACACTAAGCAAAATTTACAAGTTTCAAGAAAAGTTGAGAATGCATTTTGATGATATCATATCCTGTACGTATGAAGGTTTTAGGAGTAGATGAATATATGGATGGAATTTCCTATATGAGATGATCTTATGTGCTAAAAGTTAAGTCATGTGACTAAGCATAGTAAAAGTTATGCAAGAACAAAGTTGGCCTTCCAAGTAGTTCTAAGTATAGTTAGCTCTGTGACAAAAGAATCTGAGTGAGCATTTTAATAGCATTATATCTCACATGCATGAAGGTTTTATGAAGAAATGAGCATATGATTTTTTTAGTATTATGCCTAGTTTATATGGTCCAAAATTTAATATAGGAAGTTGATCGAGGCAAAATATATATTTGTGAAAAGTTAGCCTTCCAGGCATACTAAGATGGTTCCCATAGTCAAATTTGCACAAGTTAAAGTTTGAGCAAATCTCAAAGAGATAGATGGAGTGTGTTTTCTACAATATGTCAGGATGCAATGAGATGAGGATAAGTAGTCGATGTTTAATGTTAGATAGAGGTAAATTTTATGCAACTTTGAAGATCTCACAACATGTGACAACGCAAATCAAAAGATCCAACAAATACATTTTAAATTTAGAATGTTAAGGTTCAAAAACATACAAAGATCCAATAGAGTGCATGAGCCTATAATAACTTGATCCAATGGATGCATTTCAAAGCTCAAAAAATTGAATGAGGATCATTGAATCATGGCGTGAATCTTAAGATCTATGATCAATATTTAAAGATAAGTTCATCCCAATGATCAAGTGGTTGAACATGTAGTTAAGCCATGAAATATGACATAGATAATGAAATTGATTATGGCGATCGATCAAATTTATGTAATAATGCACGTGTATCAAAACTAGAGCCCAATATATGCTAAAAATAGTAATGATAGTAAGAATCATGGTGGTGGAGAATGAGTTCAAGATATGATAAAATTGTTGTTCAAGAAAAATAAGTTGAGTCTAGAACTGACATGATGTGTTAGTCAAAAAGTGTGAACACGAAGAAGATATAGAACCCTAGATCAAATTCTTATATATATGTCATCTAGGATACAATAAATGTTATTGGAGCTATTGCTATTACTGTTGAACATAGTCAAATTGAGAAAGAGAGAGGCAAAGAGCAAGAGATTGATGAAGTCTGTCAAATAGATATAAAGACATAGAGACAGAGGGGTAGAAAGGAATAGAAGAGAAGAGACATATGTGTAGAGAATGAGAATATATAGACCATACCTATAATAGAGAATTGAATTTGATTCATTCATGAATAAAAATTGTAATTTAGAGTTGTGGCTCCATATTTTAAATATAGATCTGATTGATGGGTGCCATCAGATAAGCCAAGTTGATGCTCAGTTAGGGAGTCAATGCTTCTTTTGAAAAGGTGCTCTTAAATGATGGGATTGGTGTCTCTTTAGGGTCGATGCCCTTAAATATTTTAACCATTGAGGTTATTGATTGTGAAGTTGGATTACAATAGTAAATTCTAACATGTATTTTTATGGTGGTTTTTTCTATATTGGATTTCCCATGGTATATCTAGTATTATGCGTATTGTGTGTGTGATCTCTGCATATATGTTTTGATTGCCATTAAAAGTATTAATTTAATCAATCTACAGATTCACCTCCCTCTTAGTGGATAGTTTTGTCCCGACATAAATTTGAATTTTATGTGTTGCTCATGCACCCTTTTGAATTGCATTCTAATTGGGATTTTTATTTGAGTTAGATGTGTGTTCATATTGAATGACATGTTCTATCTATCTGGTTATGTTTTTGGTATTGAAGATGAATATTTGCATATTTTATTTAATATGGATCTATTGGATACATACATACATACATACATATACATACATATATATATATATATATATATATATATATATATATATATATATATATATATATATATATATATATATATATCTTTGTGTGTGTGTTCATATTGAATGCCATGTTCTGTCTATCAGGTTATATTTTCAATATTTGGGATGAATATCCACATATTTTATTTAATGTGGAGCCAATTGGATATATATATATATATATATATATATATATATATATATATATATATATATATATATATATATATATATATATAGCATGCACTGGTTCTTTCCCTTTCACAAACTGGTTACTCATGTTCCTCATAAACTTGATTCTATTATAAAATTCCATATGTGGTTTTGATGGAAGATACTGAGTGTTATTTTCAATGGTATGGTTCTATTGTGGCCTTGGGGAATTTTTTCATGTTTATATACTATTGGTTCATAGGAATATGGGTGAAGCTCTACTAAATTCATTGCCTTATAATGAGTGTTTTCCTTTTTATTAAACTATTTAAAAAGTCTATTATTTTATAACTCATGTTGACCCAATTTTTAATATTCAGGGATCATATGAGATCGTGAGACCTCATAATGATCCCTCGAATCCCCTATATCGATAGTTGGCTTAAAATTGATTCATTATTAAATGATTTTTAGAATCACTACTACCATTTATGGAATCTTCAAATTGTTAGATCGATTTAAAATTTATAATCGATTGTGTAGTTATAAATGCTAGTTAAATTTTTTGAATGTTGTTGATGTTTAATGGCTTAACTAGTTATTATGATTGTTTTGTTATGATTTGGTGGCATACAAAAGTTGAGTTATATGTTGTGCTTTTTATTTTTTATT